>VUYV01000087.1:2580176-2678895 GCA_008711295.1 Anarhynchus alexandrinus | reverse complement strand
TTTTTTTTTTTTTTGCTTTTGAAAAGGAGTCTATCTTCACTCCCTAAACAAGCAAACCAATTTGCAAAACACTCTATACCAAATGGGCAAAGCACTCTTTGGAAATCTAGCCCTTCATATCAATTGTAACACTGGCTTTTTGCTTCTTCATTCATTAGGGGCCTTTCTTGCTCAATTTTATATGCTAACGCCTCGAAGTCCAGTCCAGTACCACTGCAGATAACCATAACTTTTAGCCAGTATAAAAGCCTGTGCTGCACTTGAATTCATAACCTACAGACAAATGACTTCATATGCTTTACCAACCCCGCAAGCCATCTGGTCCCCCACTTGGCACTCTCTTGTTGGAGCTCCCTGCCCTGTGGCTCTTGCACAGCTGTTGTATTCATAGTCTTGGAACTATATGTGATTTCTACTTCTTGTGTGATTACTCCTAACTTTCTGTTGCTCGTCAATATGCTTCCTAACATTTAGAAACACCATGATTCAGCTGGTTTCAACAATGTCCTATAGACATATGGTAATAGATAGCAAATCTTCCAGAAAGTAACAAAGAGCATTCAGATTTACAAGTGCCCTTTTCAGCTGCAATTAGAAATGAGCTGAGTTCAGAAGACTCTCTATTTTGTGGAAACATGCATTGAACTTCTCTGGATTTCAGATCTGGCTATGCTATCTCTAAAGTTCCACTCGAAAATACTGGAGCCAAGTAGTTGCAATTGTGGGCAATTTCAGATTGAGATCCCAGCTCTGTAACTTAAATTACTTGATTTAGGCCAGTTGGGCCCTTTTGCATCAAACAGCTAAATAGTCCTTTCCATGTTATGAAAATATTATACAAACTCCCAATAGTGTTTCTTAAAAGAAGAATGCTGTCCCAATGCTCATTAAGCAATAAAGAAACATCTTTTAATTACTAGTACTTTTGATAATAAAGCCATATCAACTCAATCGCTATGCTCTAACCCACTCAGACAAAACCAGGTAAGTCCTCCCCCTCTTTTCTCCCTTTTTTTTGAAGTCACAAAAGATGGTCCTATTGCAGCTCACCACAGGAACTCTGAGTTTCACAGAAACAGCAGACAGAACATTTCCCAGGCCAAAGTCTCAAGACCCTTTTCCTTTCAGCAGGAGGATGACACAGCTGTTAATTTCATTAAAAATGGCTTGAGGCACATCTTTGAGCAGTACCTATTTTATGTAGGAGAGGGCAGCGATATACACATGCACACACTTGACAATTAAATTGACATGCATTTGGACACGCTTCCTTTGAGTGTATGACTCTCCTGGGGGTTCAGGTGCTACTCACGATCACACAGTTAAATCAAGGGAAATCTCACTATGGCATACAGCGACCTCATGATGACAACTCAAAATGAATGCAGGTAGTTGATGCTAAGTGAGAGGGATCAAATGTGTGGGGTTGAAAAGCAATTGAAAAAGGCACAGGATATGCTGGTGGGAGAAACAGATTTGGCTTGGGAGAAAGCAGAGATCCACAGCAATTTTTCCACTTCTTTAAGAGCTGACAATTCAAATTCTTATTTAAATATAGGCACTCACAAACATATGATTGGAGAAGGCAAAAGGAAAGAGATTCCTCAAGTGTCCAAAGCTGAAATCTGCAAGCCATTTCATCATTGAATTCAGTAAGACTTAGGCATTTAAACACCAGCATGTTTCTAAGTCTGAAGCATGTTTCAATAAGAAGTTAGTGACACTTGGAAAACCTGAAGAGAGTCGCTTCTAAAACCCTGTTTACTAAACTTTCAAGAATATCTTTACTTATACTTTTGGAAAATATTCCAACTTCTTCACATAGCAGAAGTAGCTCCCAAAGACGTTCATTTGGATTACATTTTTTTTTCTTTTTTATATGGAACTCAGAAAACTTTAAAACAAAAATAATACTGCATAATATAAAAGACCAGAAATTAACAAGCACGATTTGAAGCGGACTACTTCACAAACAGAAAGGAGCAAAGATGAGGTAAAACCAAGGAACTGCTCTCTGTGCATTTCTGTTGAGTCCAGTACAAGCACCACCAAGATATGTTTAATACATACCTTAGGGTAACTAATAGCTATCTGCAGACATTCATTTAATAACAAATTTGTATTCCACCAGTTTATAGGGGAACCCCCACAAGTGCACCGAGAAGCCCAGTACATCCTACACAATGTCTTAGTGATGAACCTTCACAACTGAGGGAAGCAGGAAAACCCAGCATGCAGGAGTGCTCATCCCACACTAGAACAAATGCAGTCCTTGTGACAAAGCTGTTCTACACAGCTGAAAAGCGCTCCATAAACTGTCATTCAAAATACAAGCAATGAAGAGTAGAAACTGGAACAGTGCCCTGGATCCCCTGGGAGGAACAGAGCATGGACAGCACAGGGGTGAGCACCCTGCAGGGCAACACACAGAATCACAGACTGGTCAGGGTTGGAAGGGACCTCTGGAGATCATCTAGTCCAACCCCCCTGCCGGAGCAGGGTCACCTACAGCAAGTTGCACAGGACGGTGTCCAGGCAGGTTTTGAATGTCTCCAGAGTGGGAGACTCCACACCCTCTCTGGGCAGCCTGTGCCAGTGCTCTGCCACCCTCAAAGTAAAGAAGTTCCCTCCTCAACTTGAACCTTCATGCAGCAGAAACTCATACCAAGGCTATCTGGGCAGCAAGAGTGACCAGGTAGGAGGGCAGAGGGAGGCACAGCGCAGCACAGGCAAACATGGAACAGTTTCAAGGACAGCAATTGGTAGTACTGGCACCTAACAGAGATGGTTTTGCTCTGTGTGCTGTGTTGCCACAATGGCACTGCAATATCAGCATGGTACCTAGCACTCCTTCCAACATGATTACCTAGAATCCTTCAGATGCAGAACCTGGCTTGATTCAACCAGAACAAATTCAGGGCGGGGGGACTTGGGGGGGTGTGGGGACACAAATCACAGAAGAAATTACATGAAATGAAACAATTTTTAAAAGCCACCCAAATTTACATATTCAAAGACAGAGGTCTAGATGAACTCCTATCAAGAGTCAGAAATTAGTATACAGACTTAAAAACAAAATACAAATCCAGACTCTCCTGTCTCAAAGGAGCCACAGTGAAGGATAGGAAGATCATCTGGTCAGACAAAAATAGGAATAGTTACTTTGCCTAATACATGCCTTTCCAGAAACAAGAAGCCGTCAGCTCGCTTACCAGGTCAGCAAGCCCCTGGTCCGATAACTACAGTGCAGGTTGTAGCCAGCCAAAAGAAACAGTTGAAGCTGCTCTGAATCAAGTCTAGAAGATTGGGTACTATCTGGATATACCAGCCCCTACCATCAAAAGCCCTGAAACAAGTAGCCTTGGAGTAGCCTGCACCCTTCCTTTGGGGATGCTCAGTATTCCCTTCTTTGGTGCAGCTCAATCTTATTTAGCTCAAGAAATCACCCACCCTAAAGAAACACCACACACCAAGAAAGATGCCATTGCAATTTCTAGGGAAAGTGTCCCTTTGCTAAAGGCCTGGGGGGGAAGAAACTGTTGCTCAAGCAGTTTTTTGGAGAAGAGGATGATCTGTGGATAGGGCATATGTTTGCAAACAGGTGCAGAGTGCCTGCACATCACCCTCAGGCATAATAAAAGCCACCACGTGTTATCAGGCACGGTCTGACAAAGAGGCAAAGTATCTGGCACCTCCAGTAGCAGCATCTGGGAGAGGTAACCAGGGGGCTGAGCGCCAGGTACTCGCTCTATACAGCTGATGCTGCTTATGTGACCATGCATTATATTGACATGGCTTGTACATCCACGTGAAGCTGAATGGCATAAAACTAAGTGAGTATCTAAGCTAATGTAAATGTTTTTTAAATGTTTTTTAAAATGTTTTTTAAAAAAAATGTTTTTAAAAAAAAAAAAACAAACCACACAACAACAACAACAACTAAAAGGATACAATGAAAGAGAAGCTCAAATATGCAAAGAGTACACAAAAAGATCTCTCTTTCAGTAACTAAACTGCCATAACTAGAGCTGTATCAACAGTACCTCTTAGTGGCCACAGTAATCTGCTACTAAAAAGAGGGAAGAAGAAAAAGAAAAAAAAAGTCCTAAGTGGAAACATTAGTGAGCTAGGGGGAAAAAAGAAAAGAAAAACGACAAAAGTAGAAGGATCTGGTACCCTACCTGGAATAATCTTGGAGACATTGTTTCAAAAATAATGTTTTTTTCCCCCTTCATCTCTTAAAAAGATGAATGTCAGCAGATATCACTCAACCTATGTTCTGTGTGCCACATGCACACAATTTCCACAAGTCCTGCTAGCATAATTCCCCCAGCCTTGAAAACTCATATTTAATATGTTTTAAAAGTATAGAACCCACTGGAAACATTTCAAATATGTAAAGTAAGCTCCAAACCAAGGTAAACAATCTTCATACTTCTTTCCATGTGGGCTGCGGAAGGGGCAAATGGGTAATGGGATACATATATCCATTTACAGTGTATCGAGATACCTAAAAATAACAAAGCATAAAGTTTTAAGCGGGGTTTTTTTGGTTGGGTTTTTTTTTTTTTCATCCCTGTACTTCACTTCTGCAGGCTGTGAAGGATTGCCAGAGAGCCTGACGATCAATTTGTGTCTGGAAAAAGGTGGAATCCAAAGATGATAGAGATGCATGTAAACTGTCTGCAGGGCTGGAAAACACTTTTCTTTGCCCTGCCTGGGGCATGGGTACACAGATCGTGAAGCACAAGGCACAACCTTCAGAGCACAATGCTAAGGCAAAGCCTGTAAGCATAAGGGATAAAGAATAGACAGGCTATTTTGGGTAGATCATGAGTGTACACTACATTACAATTAAAGTAAGGAAGAGGGGAAACAGCAAGAACCCTAAGTAAAATCTTCCCCGATGTAACCAAGGAATGAAAATGAAGCCTGCTGCCACTCTCCACCCACCTCAGCAAGACAACCCAGGGATACCATTCACCAAGGAGAACAGTATCGTGTAACATCTTCCACACTTGATAAGTTTAACATTCATTCAACTTAATGAATGTGGACCACTGGCTAAGTTTAGACTAGTATCTATTCGGTACACAGGAGTGTTCAAATGTCCTCTACCTTTTAACCGCAAGCTGGAGTGCTAAATTTCCTGTGACTCTACCTCATGCCTGTGAATCTTCCAGCCAGTCATTAACTGCCTGGTAAAGGACTGGCACCTCATATATTGTCACTTAATTATGTTATGCTACATTGGGCTTCCTAGGAGGCACTCATTTAGCACAAAAACACGTCTAAAGAAGATCATGTAGACAGACTGCCCAAGCCAGAGACGAAGAATGCTGCTGACAGGGGAATAGAAATGACAACTAAAACAGCCTTTGGAACGGAAGGAGAAACCGTAGCGACGGGGAAAAAGAAACCAAGCATGGACATTTGAACCATCAGATAAACAGCAGCTGACAGGACATTTTAGATCTGGAAGGAGGGGGCAGAGGAGAAGTGCACCAAAGTGGAAATAGAAAATTACCCTCCTGAACGAACGAGATGTGTTTGGAATGAGTCACAGGGGAAGGCGAATGCAAACATCAGCAAGTCGAGAAGCTGACTGCGCGGTACCTTGCTCCTGAACCCAGTCTTCAGAAACGAGAGACGGCTGAATAAACACAATGAGAAAACCAGCTTGTTCTCAGCTCCTACCTTTGCAATGTTGAAATTCAAACACTGTTTGGGCACAGTCCTACGAGTGTGAGGAAGACATCACCACTGCTGACTTCAACATAGGCAAAGGACACTCAGCACCTCAGAATTGTCCTTCCTTCTTCTCATTCCAAAGGAGAGAGAGAAGAGATGCTTCAATCTTTCCTGCTATGGAAGGAAAAATAACCGTGCTCTTGTACAACACACACTGCCTTCAGAGCCTATTGCCAAATAAAATCCAGACCAGCAAAACTGAGCATAAAATAGCCATATCAGCAAGGGATATAAAACAACACAAACTCTGCCACGTGGCAATAACACACACACTTTCTTCTGTCACTAGAGCCACTGTGGATGCTGCTACAGATGCAGCATTTAGAAAGAAGTCTACAGGAAGGTAGGATTGGATCTTTTGCTACTCCAAAACTGAGAAGGATTTGGAGCACTCAAGATGACAAATGGCTACAGTAGAAGCTTTGCTCCCCTCCCCTGGCTAAGCTTTGTTTCCTCTCCTATCATAAACATCAGCATTTCTCTCAGTTCCAGTGACATCTACCTAGCTGGAAATCAGTACCATTCAAAGCACAGTTGCAACTGATGTGCTTGGCAGCTTTACACTTAAGTCTGGTGTCATTCAGCTATATCAAATCACTGGACAAAGTCAGGAATTATGTGGAAATTGCCAGTGAGTGCCAACATTCAGTTCTCCCCCCCCCCCGCCTAGAATTTTTATTTGATATTACCAACTTTAGGGTGGTCCAAATCTAGGTGAGAATTTAGGTTCAGCACCGAAGCTGCATGCACACATATCACTAACTTGAAAAAAATTGTCTTCCCCCCCCCATTTGTCACTGATAAATTGATACTTTCTACCTGTGAAGAAAACCTACTTCTTGAGAAAACACAAATATGGCAGGGAGTGAGATATTGGTTTTTCTTCATATCTTTCTTTGTTTTACCTCCCAGAGACTGCTCAAGAAAAGTATCCTTTGAATCCATGGATGGTAAGGGATTAGGGACACTGCTTGTTTATAGAAGACTGTATTGTTTGCTATCAGATCACTGCAGATAAGGAGCCTTCCCAATACTGAAGAAGTCTGCTGAATAGCTTTGGGTTCCTACCTGTCCACTTAAGCAAGCACTGTTAGACAAGGAATTGCCTTATATGCTGCTGAAATGATTACTACAGACTGCACTTAAAGGATTTCTAAAATAAGAGGCAGCATTGGTGTGTATTCCTCCAAGCTAGAGAAAATAAGTGAATTGAAATCTATCCTTTCCCTTTCCTTATCTTCACATCACTTTGCCAGCAAAGGTCAATTACATGCTCACAAACAACCAGCTCATAGAATCTGCAATATTAGCGAAACCTTAGTCACCAGTTCCGGCTGCCTACAAGTATAAAAAGAAGCAGCGCTGCAAGCCTCTGTTAGAGCTGGTCAGGAAATTATACCCCCGCTTCCCAACCCACACAAAAGCATTTTAGGAAAACGAACAATTTCCAATTTAATTGGAGTTTCCAGTTTACATACAGAGTTAAATTTTGTTTGTTTTTGGCAACTAAAACCTTAGTTTTAGTTTAGAACTTTCTCAGTTCAGTAAGTTTTAGTGTCTTTTGAAGACAGCGTAGAAATTCAACCCAAGTGGAAAGTTTTCATTTAAGTTTTTTATTTCATCAGAAAGTTTATTTCTCCCATCCCACAGACTTTTGATCAAATTAACCAACCAGCCTCACAGGAAAAGTCCCTTTCAACAGACAGGACTTCTACCTTCTTACTTAATTATTACACATTCAGTTCACCCTGTACTGCCCACATCCAAAAACCAAAACCCTGAATGTTTATCCTAGGCTTTTTTCCTAGTATTATTTGCAAAGGTTGAAATCAATTTGTAAAACTTACTCTAAACTAGTGCAAATATGTTTTGAAACATTCATTGTAAATGTCATCAAACAATGCTGATATCAACATTTTGGACGGCTTTTTACATGTACTAACAGTGCACAAAATCTGAGAAGATTAGCAATCTCACTGCAAGACTAAAGGCAGATGACAAGGCTTCAAATAAATTACAGCAGCATAAATCTGCACTGTTTTCAGGTCACTGAGATCTCTGGACACACCTGAGGGCTGCCTTTTTTGTTTTTACTATAGAGAAAGAAAAAAGAATCCGCACAAAGGTGCTGCATACAGGAGTTTCCAAACCTTTGAGTTGTTCCACTTTTACCAAAGGCAATTATATACATATCGAATGCAAACATAGTAATTGCCAGTCAGACTTTCTGTCTATCAGAAAACATAATATTTGTGTTCCTTCAAGGGACAGAAATGGTCTTTAGCATCCACTAGTTTTCAAACATAACTGTCAAAGACTGTGCTAAATTGGAATCTACAAGTTTTAATACTTTAAAATGTAAGCCATCTGATCTCCTTAGTTTAATTTTTATCTCCATTTTGCTAGCAACCCCTGGCCTACAAACCTCCACCAAAGCCACCAAACTGAAAAGGGAGTAAGAGAAGATAATAAAAATCAGAGCAAGAAGCTGCACAGATAAATGCTGTATTCCTTAACACTGCAGTTCATTTCCATGGATCCCCATTCTCTTTTCATACATTAATGTCTAAGCCACCCCAAGCTGCAGTCAAGAGTGTTAGAGATAGCCAAACGTATTGGCCCAGCAACTTCATAACAAGATGGGATCTTTAGACCATACGCACGTTGGGCAGGGACTTACTGTTAGCGGGCCAAATTCTCAGTGGTCAAATTCTACCAACTCTAATGGAACTACACTGTTGATTATTTGGCCTAGCAAAACAGGTTTCCGCCTCTTACTCCCTAAGGTTGCTTTCTGACTTATTTGGACAGGTCACCTTAAATGAAGACAACCAAAAAAATGACTGTAGTAGCAACAACAGCTCCAATCTAGATGCTAAAAAAGTAACCTGCCTAGGAATCCTGAGAACTGTAACACTGGAGCCGCAGGTGTTCTACATGAGTCCAATTGCACGAAGACCAAGTCAGCAGCTCGAGGGGCCACAGTCTAACCAGCTCTTAGTCATGAGATGTCATACGGCAAGAGCACATGTTCCCCCTGCTTTATAACCCACACACCACACCCCAGGAGCCACATAAACAGCAGCCATCTCCTAGCGAGCACACCCAATGGTTTCTCCCAGAAGTTTTCTGTCTACTTTTTACAGGCCACCCTGAGGACTCCAGCATGAAACATAATACCTTGCTTTGTACTACTGTGTTTGTCCCTGCAGAATTAGTTTTCTTCCTGAATCCAATAAAAACAAACAAGAGAATATTCTTATGTTCTTTCCTCTACTGCCCCCTTAATCATACTTTAAGACTCATCTTCTAGTAGAAAATTTCCACTTGGAGAAATTTTTCCCTGTTTCTATGGAAAGATAAGGACTGTGATGTTAAGTGGCGTGAAAACAAATCATCCTCCACAGTGCTTCTCAAAGTCTTACCATGCCTGTTAGAAGACCAAATGATGCCCATGGAAAACAACTGAACTTAACCATTGGCTGTGATGGATACACGTAAAACAGTTTATTCAGTTTTTATAGAGGGCAATGAAGATATATTTTAAAAAGATTTAAGTTACATGTTTTGTAAAATATTGTTTTATTAAATAATCTCAGATCATCCCAACATTTCCTTTTTTTCTAAACAGTAAATATTTTCATCCTGAAAGTCAAAGTGCTTATTATATATAGGTTACTTATTTCAAAAGCCATAGTTAAGCCACATGTGCTGTACTTTATCCTTGTATTTATAGTATTCAACAGAAAGCTGTGTGTTCCTATATGGGATCACATCTTACCAATTTATGTTGAAAAATATACACCATGTGTTTGGCACAAAATTAGCCAGGTAATCACTTAACAGATTGCACCATATCTCAGAATGTTCCTGTATCATAGTGTCCATTGATATCAAAGATACATATTATCCCTATAAACGTGGTTTAGTCCAAGGCTCCTTGTCTCAGCACCCATGCTTAGAATAAGAGATTTATTGGCTGCTTCCAAAAGGGTTGCTCTATCATATATCCTATTCAAGCACACCAAGTGGATAATATTTTTAATGTAACCACTCAGGAAAGATCATGCCTTGTCCCAGTAAACCAGGACTCAGAGACAAAAGGAAGGGGAGAAGAACCCTTAAACCTTTAAAGATACATTAGGCGAATCTTGTTATAAGAAACATGCAATCATAAAAAAGCCTTTGATAGAAGCAATATTTCACTACAGATTCTGCAAACTCTGTAATAAAAAACAATTTTCACTTTCCAAAAAAATTATTATACAGTGGATAAGAATGATAACTAAGTACAGAAGATTATTAAATCCTGTTGTTTAATATAGTCTAAAGAGCAGAACATTTTAAGTTAAGTATAAAGAAGGTTTTACTATGGATTTATTATGCTTACCTGCTCATAGCATGAAACTCTGCTTGGAGAAAAGGTGCATTTGGAACACAACTGAGCCGAGAAAACAACAAGAACAGGAGTATTTTAGTGTAATAATAGAGTGTCGTGGTTTAGGCCAAATCGGCTACTAGGGATTCATATTATATTCTCCCAGAAAACAAGCTGGTACTTAAACAACAGATTTTTCTGGGCATATATTCAGTGGTCTCAGGATAAACATGCTAACCAAGTTTTTTTGATCTGTTTGAAGAATCTTTCACTTTTGTCATCAAAATAAAAATAATCATCACCTTGTAGCAATATTCCTACTTGTTTGTAGTTAAGGGTGGGTTTTTTTCTGGTAAAATAAGTAATCTCACATTGAGTAGAATGCACAGCTTGTACAAAAGTATCATCACATGAAAGCAGAAATGTCTCTGTGCTCAGGTTCAAAATGAACCTCTGTGGGAGACCAAGTGCAGACGATGTAAACCCCATTGCCTAGAGTCTACATTCCCACGTTACTACACAAAGTACAAGTGAAAACAAACTTGCATTATCAATTCAGCATCATGACTTTCCAAGGCTGGATCAATCCCAGGGTCCTCCTCGACCTTTGCATCAGAAACTATGTGAAACAAGCAGCCACCATGGATTGTGGAACCATTCTGCTAGAACCATATGACTGGAGAATACTGTGCTTCAGCTAAGGTCTTGCCAAATCCCAGATTGACACATACCTAAGGGGTTAGATCAATTAGCATGGACTTAGTAAACCACCTGGAGACATCTTCATGACTATGAAATTATTCTTCAGAAACCACCAAGGCCACATTTAAACAATCTGTGAAAGATCTCTACCACGATTAAATTCCATGGCGCAATCTGGACCAACAGAATTTGAACTTGTATAAGCAGATATTTCTGCTCTGGTTCTTTCCTTACCTGTTCCTCTGATACCAAGTGTTATACCTTGTCTCGGTACCTCAGGACTCCAAGTAAAGTTGTAAATCTAGCCTAGGAATCATTTTTTCCTTTGCTGGGAGAAATTTCATAACATATATTTGCATACAACCTGGCAGAATACAGTCCAGACCAGAGAGATTTCTAAACCTCTGACACTGATGTCACCTTCTGCACTGAAATAACAAAAGCTCTGCTCCAAAGCACAAAGTTTCTGGCACCTGTGTATTACCACCAGGCTTCTTTCAAAATAAATCCCACCCCCTTCACTTTTTTGAGGAAGCAGGCCAAAGCATTTCAGCTCAAGTCTTCCCAAAAAAATGTCATGGCTAAGATAAGCATTCAACAATTGAACATTTCATCTCCAAGTGTGAAATGTCTAGCAAAATTTTAAGAAGCTGTGCATGATATTACAACAGAAAATTTTGTGGGTTACCAACCTCACCTATAACACCTACCATAGATAGTGACTTTGGCTGAACTTAATCTTTACATGCCAGTATTTGGGAAGTTCCCCACATTCGCTTGGGGAGGTACTGTGACTGTATCCAGTATTTGTAGGCTGCAAACGTGCTGCACCTCCACAGCATCCCCTACTACAAGATGTATGTTAAAGCCATAGCTGAGACCTACAGCCAGGAAACAGCCTTGGAAAAAGTTTTCTTTTCCCCTGACCCTTTTTCAAACCACTGACTATTGGCTTGAATTTATTTATCAGAGGAATGCAAATGCTGGTTAACAACTGGAAGAGACTAACCAAGGAGGATATGCAATCTCCAACAGCAGAGCCTCTTCAGAACAGGTCAAACATTAGTCAGAAGAAATTCAGTATAGCCGGAGTCTGCTTTGGGGGAACGAGCAACCCAGGGTACCTGCTGGACATCAAAGCTTTCAGCCATGATTGCTCTAGGGCCAGGATATGCAAAAAGAGCAGAAAAAATGTTCTTGCATTAAGTCTGTTGAAATAGGGCTGCTTGAAATGTTCACATCAAAATCAAAACCAAGCTAAACTTCTCTAGTTTAAAGCTCTGCTCCACGACAAATAGAAATATAAGCCTATCGTGTATGAATGAATTCTGAATAATTTGAGCTGGCTTACAAATTTACAATGAAAATCAAACACTCCAGTGCAAAAACTAAGAATAGGTTTTAAAGTTGCACAGAAAAAAACCCAAAACAATTAGCTTCTGAAACTTGAAAACAGTCCTCGATTTTTTTTGATTCTTTTTACCACCTCATGACAAACAAATCCCCTCAATTTTGCATAAACCCAGTTGTATTTTTTACCGTTTGCATGACTGACAAGTCTAAAAGAAATCTTCAAATACACCAATCTCAAAATAGAATTTTGGAGAAAATCATTTTTATATGGAAGTCATCAAATCATAGAGAAAATTTTTTCATCCTGTTGTCCTCCAGGGCTTGTACTTTGAGCAACTTTTCCAAGAGCAACATTGGTTTTGTTTGCAATTCATCTCTCCAGTGAGCATTTTTAAACTTGAAGAAGTGGCAGTGGGGAAAAAAGGAGAGGCCAGAACACAAGAATGTGAATATATTTAAAACAGGGATTCTATAGGAACAAGACAGTTCAGTTTTGCACAAATGTATTTTAAATTTAAAGGAAGTCTCACTTACAAGGCAAAACCGCCAGTGGTGTGAATTATATGACTCCAACTTCCTCTAGTTTGGCAGGGTGGTAAGAGCTCTGCGGAAGGCAGCCACTGTGGTTTGACTCTCACTGATAATAGCCGACCCTCCCTCCACCCCCTGAAAACTCAGCACTCTAAAAATAAGAAGGAAGCAAAAGGAGAGCCATTTCCTTGCCAACACCAGTAGCTGGGAGGCCTGGAATGATGCCATTAGATACCCTGCTATTTATTGCCCATTTCCACCCCATAGGAAGCTCAGGGAAGTAGTTGCCAAAAGAAAAAAGAAGAGAGAAAAATAAACCTTCCTGTTTGGCTTAACATTTGACAGGACAGAGTCAGATAATTCTAGCTCTACATTTTGCACGTTCTTGCCCACAGTTGTTTTCCTCCAGAGGCTCCTTCTAAAAACAAACAAGGATTTTTATACATCAATGCTTTCAAAGCAAACACAGGAAGTATCTTCTCCAGTCTCCTCCACATGCCTTCCTCTACTTTGCCTGCTGTTTCACTCTCTTCACCAGGCACTTTCATTCTGGATAGCACAAAACCAGGATATATACTCCTTAATTCAGTTTATTTCAGAAAATACTGTTTCATCAGTACCAAAAGTTTTGCAAGTCAGTCATGGTTTTAACAAATTGTCTCAAATCAGAGATGTGACTCTGGGGGAAAGGAAGGGGAAAGAGTGGGAAAAGAGCAATTTCTGAAAATTCATTAAGTTTGTTACTTCCTCTCTGTCCAATTCAGAGACCACTCAAACTAGTCTCCTACCTGCCCAAAGAAGGACATACCTGCTAGGCTAGAAAGGTGTCTCAGCGTGTCCTCCTAAAGTTGTTCCACTTCATTTAAACTAAGTGTTACTGAGGACCAATACAGACTATCACAAGATGGAGCTAAGCTAGTCATCTAGCTGAGGGTCTCCAAAGCCTGCTCCATTGAGGAGTTATGACTTAAAAACTACATCTGAAATGACAAAATAGAAAATTTTGAGGCTGAAATCAGGTGAATGTCTGAAGACCTATTTTTACTGTCTGCTCCAAATTGAAGCTGGCTAAGAAATGGTCCAGCATTTCTTCCCTCATGTGAAAGGCACTTAACTCACTTCCAACTTCATTAACAAGATGCACAGAAGCCTAGTATGTGGGTGAGGGGAATGTCAAATGTGTAGTTTTGAAGCTGCCAGGTTTTCTTTCTTTAATTCTTCATCCAAGTAAACTTATCTTAAAAACTTAATCCAAGTACATAGATATTTCCAGGTCAATCAAAATAACACTCATTTAAATTTTTGATGAATAAACAAACCACTTGTCAATAAAAAAAAAATTCCCCAGCCAAGAAGGGAGGGAGACGACCAGCTTTCCAACCTCCCCTGCAATCCTGGGTCAGTCCTAATGCTAGCAGAATCTGGAACAGTCACGTGGCTGCTATACCCTCCTTCATTCTTAATTGCCAAATAACTCAAGTTGTAAAAATTTTTTGTTTCTAGAGCAAGACACACCCTCTGAGAAGTATTTACCTCAGGGAACACAGTAGCTAGCCCTTTCAGGTCAGCATTAATCCTTTCTGATCTGCCATAGCTGAGTGGCAGTGGGCATCCCAGCCCCATGTCAGAAACCTAGGCAAGCTCCATGCTTTCTGCCCCAGCCTCCTGACACAGCCTGGCTCCAACACAGAGGAATCCCAAGCGGCCATGTAAGAAGGGTAACCACCCAATTTCTCCAGCCAGGTCACCAGTCAGTGATCAGCACTGGGCAGATCAGATCCCGTCTGACCCACAGCCTATAAACATGCTACAGTACAATAGAGACTGCATATGGTGGGAACATGTGGAAATACATCATTAGGACAGGGTGGGAGGTTTGCTTCCTGTCCTACTAACATTTTTAGGATTACAACAACAAATTCTTCTGCACCAGGACACAAAAGAGGAGACAGAGTGAGAGACATCTCGTCTCCCCCCCACCCCCCTTAGTAAAAGAGGCATCCACACAGGACAGCCAAAAGCCCAGTAGTCATAGCTCATAACAGTGAAGGAACAGGAACCTGAGAATCAAGACCTCATGTTTGGCAGAGACATCTCCTGCATTCCCAGGAAAAGCTTTACCCTCCAGGGTATTGGCTATTCTAAGCTCTCTGCTCTGGTTTTGTACAGGAACTCAGTGCCAGATCACAGAAATTATTCCTTGCAAAAGTTTCATCCAAAGCAACAAGTTTCCATGAAAAGTTCTGATGAAAATATGTTCTCTTGGAAAATTCCTAGCAAGCTCTAATCTTCACGTTAAATCATGGCTACAAATTTACAGCGCTTCGCTCCACACATGCTGACTAGAGCCTAGTAAAACTTTACTTAGCTCTGGTTCCTCCTCCACCCCTCCTTTGGGACATGTAAAGTCTTGCATCCTCTGGGTCCTATATAACCTCCTGGTCAAAAATGCACTACTTTTTTATTGGTGAATCCAACTCCTGTTATTTGTCAGGAGCAAAGCATCCAGGCCTGAGTCTTCATAACTTTCCCTTTTGTATTCACCTAGTCGTACCAAGCTATTCTCCCTGCAGGGTTCCTCTCAGATGTCCTCACTGAATAGTGTGGCAAAGACTTTACAAGCATGGAAGGTTTTCTGTTACTTGCAAAGGGTTACAAGCAACTGAAAATTCTTCACTTGCTCCCTGCTGTTTCAGCAGAGCAGTGCCATCTTCTAAATAAGCAGAGACAGCTGAAAACAGCAATGAATCTCCCCTCCAATACAGTGCACAATATCATTGAAGCTACTTCTGTGAATTCAAATATTTGATTTACAATTCTCAGCTTTAATAGAATTTCTGCCTGCATAGAAATTAAGTTATTTTTTCTTGGCAGCTTTCAATATCAAGTGGAAGTGACACTTTCCTTTCATGAGCAGAAAAGACCAGAAGGCGGTCTAGCCCCCACCCCCCAACTTTAGTTTTTTTAGGAGGATGTTTTCCTGCTCTTTCCAAAGCTTGCAAACTTGCCATTCACAGTCCCGTTGTTTCCTTCTTTCAAACGACAACACCAAGGACTCAGCACAAAGCTATCTCCGCTTATGTGTCATCCTTATTACAAACCCTAGATCCATGTTAAATTTGGACTGAAGTACAACACCGTTGTCATACAGGCAACTAGGAAGTTATGAAGATCATTGGTTTCTATGTGACCATAGACAGAGAACAGACACTGAGGGCTAAGGTGGCTTGAATTGCCTCGTATTTGATGTAGGCTAAGTAGAAGTACATGGACGGTACCCCTGGAGGAAGTGATGTGCAGTAATGTTGTTATTCCACAGCAACTCATTTGCATGCTAAGCCCTTACACTTGTAGCTATTGATCAGTCAAGACACAGTGTTGATCTGCCTTTGACAAGAACTAGCCTGTGAACCCTCAGTCTCTGAGCAGACGTTTCTTCCTGTCCAGGTATTAAAAACATAATTATTCATTTTGAAATATATCTCCAAACAATCAGCATATATGTGAAACAATAGCCTACCTAGGACAGGAATATATATGGGAGCCATTTGAGTACGTCATATCATCAACGCCGCTAACTCTACATGGTTTTCTCTTGCTTTAAATAATCGAGGCTTGTGATGTCAAAGCTGCAATCCAAATTCTCTCATGCTACTAAATTCTGAGAAATCTGTGTCAGTAACGGAAGAGCTACTGCAGTATGTGTGTTACAGATGTATATGGTGGTTCCAAGTGCTTTATGGTGCCTCCCAGTTTCTGTGGAGTAGAATAAGGCAAAGAAAAAATAATATTTTCCTTTAAACCTCTTTTCCTTATTCTGTCAAAACATCAACTACTCTGCCATCTTATCCTCCCTAGCTGATAGGGCTCTGCACTTTTACAGTGTTTGTACTTGCTCTGCTTAGAATTCAATTTCCTCTGGCGATCTGCATGCAGGCAAATATTGCCAATGGCACTAATGTATATTTGTTCTTCTTGAATTGCATACAGAAATATTGTTGCTATGCGGCAAGCACAAAACAATCCAGAAGTCACCTGACATCCTCCATCAAACATTTAGGAGTCATCAAACTTAATTTCCCCTTTGTGCCATAAAACACCAAGAGGAAGCTTTAATAGATTGCATTATGTAACGGTTCTATAAAAATAGCAGGCCAGCACTGGAGCACTTCCTTCCTGAGGCCCAATAACCTATGCTGAAAGGATACACACTGGTTTCCCTGGCAACCATGAGAGATGACACTAGGGGAAAAACAGCAACAAAAGGACCATTTTTTGCTTAGTAAAATAAGGTCTGGCTTCAAGCTTGCGATACAGTGAATACAGAGTGCCTGACAGACAGAGAACCAGTTAATAATTCTGCTCAGGTCCCAGTGACCTCGCAAGGCTGTTAATGCTTTTCATTTCTTTTTGTTCTGCCTATTAAAAAAAATAAATACCAAAACCTCAACAAAAACCTCACCTCAGCAATATTTACAGTTTAAATTTTTTTTAAAGTATAAAAAGAAAAAAAAGTTGAGGCAGGACCACATTAAGCGATTTATCTGCCCTGCTAGCATTTCCACAAGACATTCTCTTTCTTCCCTCCACTTGAATAGATAGCAGGATTTTCACATTTTGTTTCAAAAGACTTCTTTCTGTTTCCAAGCTTGCCATGCTTGGTACTCCATTGTCCAGCAGACAGCTGTTTTCAAGACATGGCCTTTGCAAGTAACCAAAAAACAAACTCTCTCCCCCAAAAAATCATGATGATACACCACTATGCTAAAAGCACAACCCAGTGGGCCAGCGTACTTAACAAGGTCGTCTCTCTTGCCTTATTCAGCCTTTCCACAGCCCCCATGGTCCCACAGGGAGCCAGAGAGAAAAGTGACAAAAATGTTTTTCTTTTCAGTCCAACCATCAGGGCTGGTAGGTTCCTTGCGGCATAACCACATGAGCTTATTCTCCTCGCCTTCAGCTTCCCCAGCTAATTTTTAACCCTTGCTTGTTGCATCAGCTCCTGCTGAGGCAGTTCCCACACCAACAAGTTGCTTTCTTCACTTCCCTTTCAGAAACCTCTGGCACATTTGGGTATTATGTAGTGCAAAACAGCAGTGGCAGTGAGCAAACACGCATGTTTCTGAGAAGAAAAAAAAAGAAAAAACCCAGTTGTTTTCTCTAAAATCTGGAAAGCAGCTGTCCCAGGCTCATTTTCACCCTTTATGAAAAACTCCGTTCCTTCTTCTTGTCAGTCAGTAACAGGGGAGGAAATGCACTTGAACAGGAAATGTAGTGGTACATAACTCTCCTGCTGAGCAGCCCTACCATCTTGAAGTGATCCCAGGCTCCTCACGCAAGTGAGGGAAATATCACGTGTACTGCAGAAGAGGAAACCAAGGAACAGAGAGACTAGGTGATATATCCACAATACCTCATTACTCCATAGCAGCAGAAAAAGGAATGAAATCCAAAGCCCAATTAATTTCTAGCCCTCAGCAGTATCTCTAGCACAGACATATCTCACAGGCAAGAAATAAAAGTATAGGCTAGCTCCATGAAGGGGCCTCTCAAACTGTCCATCACTTTCCCCCCCAGTTGCAACAAAGTCTCTCTTGTGTTTTCAAAGAAAAACTTTGCATCTTAAGGTGATAAACATCGCTACTCTTCTTTGCACAAGAGTTGACATGTGCAAACCACTATTTCATTTGGCATCACACCAAGTAACTACTTTACAAAAGAAGAATGAAAAGGTACATTACAACAACATACATAGTTTACTCACAGGAGCTCTTATTTGACATAACACCTCAAAGACAGGGTAACAACATGTTACAGGTAACAAGAATTTCACCTGCCTGACAGTCTTTGCTTTAAGAAATTTTCAAATCAGTAGTCTGCTCAAGAAGGCATTTACTGAAGACAAGCAATATTAAAAAGCATATAACAGCACAGTTTGGTTTTGTTCTAGATTTGAGTTGGGAATTTTTTGGTTTTTCTGGGTGAGTGGGGGAGGGCTGTTGGTTGGTTTGCTGGAGGGATGTTGGGGGTGTTTTGTTTTGTTTTGATTTGTGTCCCTCCCATATCACTCAAACACTCACACTTTAATAGGTATCACATTGCTAAAAATCATATTACTAATTAATCCAAAGTAAAAACAAATCCAAGTCCCATACAGATAGTCAGCCTCTAACCTACAGTTAACCCTATAAGGTTACAATATTTACTAAGCAGTGCAAAGGGTGAACTAAACCCCTGCATAGCTAAATCAACAAAAGTTAACTCATTTTTATGTTTGTTTGGAGGTTTTTTTAGTCTGTTTTTTAAATAATAAAATCCTTTCTGGCAACATTAATCTTTCTGTCCATAGTTTTCTGACGTATTTGCAGCAGGCTATATTTTAAACACAGTATATACAGACTCCTCCTGTAAAATAATGTTACTGTGGTTTTTTTTCCAGTGGTTTCACAAGGCTACCGAGACAGGTGATGTTTCAGTCAGGAGCCATCCTTGTTACAGGAACAAACACAGTAAACGATCTTTATTTATGGTACCATAGATTCTACCAGTCTGCTTTTAACATAGGCTGACACCAGGCCAAATTACTTTTTTGCTACATCAGTATAAAGACAGAATAACTTCCCTGTAATAATATGGCTTAATATCAGGATAACAGCAAAATCTGGGGCACAGACTTTCAGATAACATTTTTAAACAAGTTCCTGGCCACTTATGATTGCAAAAGTCCTAGGGCAGTTTTGAAAGAAGCATTAGGTTGTTAAACACAGGTATCCTGGCTGAAATACCATTTCTGGTCTTTATAGTTCACTTGTTTAAAGTATGTCTTCAGTCTTCAAGTGGATATTTGGATATTCCTCTTCATTTCCTTTTGGAAGTGAAAAGGTGTTTGCTGTGGCTGTATTTCAGCGTGGGATTAAGTCACCCCTATGTATTACCTACTTCACAGGATCACGCACATTCCTCTAGACCTGTTCGCACTGGGTGAAATTCTCCCCTATGCTGAAGGCCAGCACAAGGCCAAGGCATTGCATAAGTATTTAAGGGATTAAACAGGATTTGAGTAAGCACTGCAGCTGGATAAATTTCCTTCAAGATGATTTAATTCTGACACACTGACCCTTTCAAATACATACATGAGGCCTTTATGTAGTGTCCAGTGTAGCTGGAAACTGGCAAGAAACAAGTGCTTCCACCACCTTCAAGGAAGTTACGCGCACACACTCTCTTGTGCACAAGTTCTGCCCACTGTGGCACTGGGAACAAATCACCAAGGCACTTGTGCAATGCTCTGTGGTGCCCAGTCCTGAGGTTAGCTCTGACACAAGTCTCCCCAGTAAGGTAGCAACAGACCACAAGGACAACTGTCAGAAAAGTTTAACTCCATTATATCCAACTGCCCAAGCCAACAGGATATTCCCCAACCAAACATGGGACGGAGCCTCTGAACTGCGCAGAAGCAGTAGCAGCAAGGCAACCTGGCCCAAAATCCAAAGAACTGATGAGCCCAGCACTAGCACAGTGTCACAGCAGCACGGTGCACGCGTTCGCCCCGTGCTCCTTCAGCCGCACAGTTGGCAGGTATGGAGGCAGACGGAGTAATCACTCACGTGTTTAACAGCACCTCCTCCTACCTGCACTCGCTATCTGGGAGCTGCCAGCCAAGCAGCCAAATTTGCTGACTTTGTTGCAGGCTTCATTAACTCACACAGAAAACCCTCTATCTATCAGAAAATGCTTTGCTCACTGCTCATCGAGCAGCTACTAACAGTACCCGTTCATATTCCTGACAAGCAGCACAGTTACTTAATTACTATGTTAATTAAGCACCTAAGTAGGTAGCACGTTAACATGTGAGGATTTCAAAAGGCCATACAAGCTCACTGGGCATTTCCACTTCCGAGTCACAGCAAACAGCATAGGAACAATTAAACCAGCTATAAATGCCTCAAAAATGTAAGCCTCACATAAGACAGACTGTTCATTTCGTATAAGATCAGAGTCCAACGTTGTTTGAATTTTAAGGGCAAAAAGCAAACAATATATCTGCTTCAAAATTTTTTTAACACAGTAAAAGCAAATTCACAGTAAAAAGATTTAACCTCACAAAATTACCTCCAATCTGTGTAAGACTACACAAATACAGGGAACTTGCAACAGTACTGAATTAAGCTGTAAGGGGGGCAAAACAGACATTTGAAAGCATGCCAAGACATGTTAATGTTGCCAGTTCGCATGCTGAACTTGCGGTCACTAGTAACTGCATACTATCCTGGATATACATTGCTAGAAGCAGACTGTTAACCTTTAACCAGGACACTGAGGCCACAGTGTTATCTTACTGACAGCTGTGGAAACCTGTACAAGTTCCTTGGTTTTAGGTTGCGCCTACTCAGTGAACAGGAAGAATGGGTTCAGCGTATACAGACACGGCACTCTTGGAAAATGACACAAGCAACTTCCTACAGGATCTATCCAGCCAGGAGTTAGGCCTGAATTGCAACAACTAGGCTAACACCCAGGCAACAGGAATAGGAATTAAGAACAAATATTTTGTATTCTCAAATTAGTCATTTTCCCCAACTATGTGACTACGTAAGTTTTATCATTTCACCTTTCTGACCTCATCAGAGAGAACAGGAGCCCCACAAGCAGCTGAAGCCTTTAATATTTTTAAGTTTGAGAGAGCAAGCTTTGAAAATAAAGCACATGTCAGGATCAGGTCCTTCAGATTTGCATCTTGATCCTTCTACAGTAATAAGGTCTCAGCTGTTTAAAACATACAGTAATATTTTCTATTTTGGAGAGGGAGGTTATGTGTGAAAATATAAGAGCTACCATGCTGTCTTGGAACAAAGCACCTACCCCAACAGCCTGTCCCCTAATAGTAGCAGAGAGCAGATAGAAAGAGCAGAAGAACTGGGTGAGCACATACGATACCTCCCTGGCAGTCTCCCAGCAGCCAACTATTTGAGGATCAGACTTCCTGTGCCAGACTTTTTATCTATTTAGTCACCCTCAATTAATTTCTCTTTCATGAACCTGTCCAGTTGACCCTTGTACCCATAAAGCACAATCTGCTTGCTTTAAGTGGATAGACAGGTATCCATGGTATGCGAGTCAGCAGCATTTTACTGCTACTGAAGGGAGGAAATTACAAACCAAGAGCTTTTGCAAGACTACGCGCTTAACAGCTCATGATTTCACCACTTCCACCCCCCACCATGCAGGCTACGCAATGGAATCAACAAGTAACAAAATGAGTTAAGAGTTAACAAAAAGGTAGGCTAAAGCTGTACATCTAGATGCTACCAAGTTCATGGGGACATGGCAATTGGGAACCCAAAACCAACTCAGGATTCAAGGGTTTTTCTAACCAGATAGCTAAACTCAGCCTCTGAAGTATCTGAAAGCAACCAGAAGTTTGCTGGTGCATCCCTGTTTAAAGTGCTACAAAGGTGACTCTGCAAGATGCATTGGAGTATAACACAGGACATTATTTTCTTAGCTCCAAATCCATGATTTCTGAAAAACAGAAATCATCAAATAACGATCTTTAATTAGTCCCTCCATTAGAAGCTTAGTTGTAGTGACACATTAAATGACGAGAAAGACATGAGACAGTGTAAGAATACTTCAGACACTACCATGATTTTGAAGTCAAAATTCCACCAATTTTCATCACAGCAAGAAAGATCTTGTAAGACTAAAACTAAATCCAACAGAATCAAAGCAAAAGTTACTGTCTCCTGGGACTTCTGAAAGATTTACCCATAATCCTCTTTAATGTCATGCCAGCAAGAACTGCAGTACTTAAGTCCTACTTAAGCATTGAAAATAGCCTTTAAGTGGGATTGAAGTGAAGCAAAGCAACCGTGCAGACCCGTTGCACGGGAGGGAATTCTGCCATCTGTGCTCAGCACTGCATCCAGTCAGCACTGCATCTGTTCAATGGATCACCTTATGTTACTGTGCACAGTAGCTGAACAAGGTACCTTTCCCTCTGGAGGCTTTTCCGTAGTGCAACTGAAGGATATCACCTAATCTAGTCCTTCTATACCAAAGAATTACTGTCCCCATTTTACAGATTCAAAATGCAGCAGAGAAGAAGGTGGAACTTGAAGACATAGAAAGGCCCTTTAAAAAAGGCTCAAAAGATCTCTGAATAGAAACCCAGTCTTTCGACCACAGAACAGAAAGATTCTTGAAGACCTCAATTTTATTCACTCTGCATTGAGTAACTTTGACTGTAAAACAGAAATGGATAATCCAAGTCCCAAAACAAATAGATTATTAGAGAAAAAACAAGTCATAGACACTTAATGAGACCCTCCTAAGATGCGCATGCACACACAGCAAATAAAATCCTGGTAAGTCACCTAGCATCTTCAGTTTCTTGCCCTGGAAACAGGCAAAGAACTCGCTGCCTACAAAAGGACAGAGAGGTCATGATCACCGTTGCTCTGCACCAGTGCACACACTTCATTCTTGGTAGGGATGTTAGTGCTGTCTCCGATTTACACTCTCCAGAGACCCCTGGAAGGAATCCTGCCTAAGCACTGTAAGGATTCCTACAGCATGTAATCCAGGAATACTATCCTCTACTATGCCACGGACAAGCCTTCTACATGCAGACCCACTGCTTAGGAATTTATGCTCTCTAAAAATAGAAAACGTTATGCCTGCAAGCATATCTCACTGACACACGTTAGTTTCTGACACTGGAAGTGCTGAGTAGCCTGCCACCTATAAGGCACACCACTACAAATCTCCCTTAAAATAGGCAGAAGATAATGGAAAAATCCAAAGAAAGAAAGAAAGAAAGAATAAAGTTTCTTATCTTGTTTTGGTTTGTTGGATTTTTCCCCCCCCCTCAGTAAGTATTCAGTTTGCAGCAAATATTTTTTCTCAAGTGCTCCAATAATGCCTCCTATGCACAGGAAGTTCCTTTCTCTCCAAGAGCCCATACTGCTGCTAACACAGGTCACATTCACTCAAATAGTTACATTTTGTATATGATCCTTCACTCTCATGAATATAGGTCTACTCGAAACTGCTATTCAGGAGTGGAGACGATTGCGCTAAGCTCTACACACAAAACATCATGCCACTCTCCCACAAGGGAAGACTACCTTTACACATGCTGAGGTCAAACAGTTACACAACCAAACCTACAGTGGTCTTCTGGGGTAGTTTGCGACAACAAGGATTTATGGATTGAGCACATCACCGTATTCTTTAGTGTAACAGAGAGTAAGACAAAATGGTTGCATTTGAAAAAAGGCCATTGTAATAAGAACCATTAACCAAAAATCATGTTTTTTTTAAACTAAGCTTTTCACTTCAGTTTTCAAGTAATGAAGATTTTTGAGTTTGGTTTTCAAATATTCTGTCCTCTGTTTTCAACTCTGTGATCCTTTCTTCTCCAGAGAAGGAAGAACAGAAGAGAAAAATTCCCAGTGTCACTTTCTCCCTCTCTTTCTAAATCAAACAAAGTAGAAAAGATTTTGCCAGAAAAAAATGCAAAATGAAATTTTATGTGTCCAGAACTGAGTCTACCTAAAACACAAAAAGGCTCCATGTTCCCTGCTGCTCCTGAGTATAAGCTGTAGCTTCAAACTCTGTGGATCCTGTGCTGTTAGCTGTTTCGTCCTTCAGGCAACTCCTGCAGGGAAGTTAATTCTGTTTCCGAGTCACATCTTCAGGCCTCTTTTTGCGTGTTTGCTGTTATGCAGCCAGCACATCAAGGCAAACATTTGGAATAAAGCCTTGGGTGCAAGCCACATTTGTTGTTGAATGAACAAAGCCGATGCTTTTGAAGACCTAGAAAGCCCCTTAAAGAAATTAATCATGCTTCAAGGTATAAAACAACTGTCCTTTTAGGCCACAGGAAGGAAACAGCCAGCCGCTCATTGTAGCCTCTCATTTGGATAGATACCTGGCAAGAAATACCACTGAAGCACTGATAAAGGCCAAAGGCTGAGAGCGGCTAGGACATGAGATAAGCCATTGGTCTGATCTAGCAAATCATAGCCTTTGTTCATCATGTTCCCCAGGGATTTGAAACAGCTCTTCCCATTCTCTCTAAAACCAGATAGAGAGTGATGGCTTTAGAGCTTTTCGAGTGACAAGAGCAGGAGGAAAGGCAGGCCTATAGTAATAGGCTTTAACAAGCGTAGTATCAGCTGACATAGGAACCCATATATTGGCTGATTGAGCAGAGTCCTCCCGCACAAAGTAACAATAGTTTGCTCCTTCACATGCAACTCTAGTAAAGTTTTAGTACCTCCTATACCCATATTCCTAATTTAAAAAAAAAAACAACACCAAAAAAACCCACCAAAAACCACAAAACAAAACACAAACACCATCCTGAAAAGGCCAAGCTACAAGACAGGACGGGGGAAGAGGCTGGCTTTTCAGCTCTAACCCTCTCAGGGGTCTTATTTGATCTCAAGAGTCTGATAAGTATCTGATACCACATGACAACTTTCAAGTACCACACTGAAAAAAGGCAATAATAATGTTGCATATTGCACAGCACAAACACTCTGTGCAATGAAAGAATAACGAAGAGCTGGCACAGAGCACAAAAACCCTCTCCATGACATCTGTTCTTACTGGTGTTGCACCACCAGAAGAAAGTGGTGCTACACGAGCATTCTGAAGGAGTAGAAGTGGCATAATCAAGCTGTATCATACTAAGAGAAAAATTATTTGCACTTTTTCTTCCTGAGACTGTCCTGGAAGTTTACGTTGTAAAAGTAAAAATCAAACTTTATGCACCTGATTACGCTCATCACACACCTCAAAGTAAATATGGTTAGCCTGATTTGGGACTCTCTGAGAGAGAAAAGGTTCAACAACTGTAGGAATAAATTTATTTGACATGGTAAGTATTGTAAATGAACTCTGAGTTCTATCAGCTTATTTGCACAATTCTCTCACAGAAACAGCCCTCACATTTAGTTTGGTTCCTTTAAGTTCAGCACTTGTCTGAATAAATGTATGCTCAAGTACAGCAATACTGAGAAAAATTGGTGCAATATTCTATGATGCTCTGCAACTGGATAAGGAATCCCCTCTGTAACACTTCTGACAGTTCCTCCATGCAATTCAACAGGTTTATAAAATATTTTGAATTATTCTTTCATAGTCATAGAAGCAGAAAAGAAAATAAAGAACAAAAAATTTAAAAACTACAGATAGAATACAGAAGTTGGAAGTTATTTGTAGATTTTGGACAAAACATCAGAGAGACTCTAAAAATGCTTTGTTAGTTTGTAGCGTTCCACCGTAACAGCTTCATAATGAGGAATAAAATAATTCAGCTCTAGACAAAAAGAGGTGTGTGTTTTGGGAGTCTGTGGGTTTTTTCCTTCTAAGACTCAAAAAAGAATTCTCCTTATGGTAACGGATGTTTCACAACTTTAGGGCACCTACAGACCAGTGGAGCAGACAGAGACATATATGATGTGCACCACAATTTATGGTAGTTTCTACCAGAATATATAGCAGCAAATGGCCTCCAGGATTTCAAGGTGACTGTATTTGAATCCCATCAGTGAATGGCTGGTCTGTTCCCAATAAAACACAAAATCTGCCTCCTTTCAGAGTTTGTCCAGGAATAGGTTTGAATGAAATTGGTGAAGAAAAAGAGAGTCCCATACAGCCTATTTGTCTAGTTTAAAATGTCTTAAACCAATGGGGATCCCAGCAATTATTCCAAGAGATAGGTATTTTCCCCAAGCACTTTTGTTGGTTCAAACAAAATGGTTGTGCACTCCATTAGACTCAAGTAAACTAAAAACCTCAGAATTATTTCTGAGGTCAGAAACCATGAGATCCAAAGGAAAACGGGTAATTTCACATAGTTTTGATACTGAATCATATGGTAAAAGCTAGGCTCATACAGTAGATTTTAGGAAAACGTGTTTACCCAAAACTGAATAAACAAAATCTGTGAGGAGTTCACCCACAACTGCATTTTTAAAGAGTTCATTCTTGGCACAGATGGGGACAACTCCCATCAGCTTGAATGGAAAACTCACCTGTTTATGCCAGGACTAACTTTGGTCTCCAGCACCTGCAAACCTAAGGCAGAGGACCTGCTTGCCCACAGCCAACTGAAGTTTTACACCTTTGTAAGTTCACTCTTTTTGATGAGGTAACACAGCAGCAAAACAGCGGTCAATCAGGATGTGGGCTAGTTTGTTTTCAGAGATATTCAATACACAGCAGACACTGTGCCATATTTAAGCAATAAAGAGCACTGCTTCTGTCCATCATAAGGACTTGTTTGGAATTATAAAGACATATGGTATTTTTAGAGGCTGAAACAAACATACTGACTCACACTCACCACTGCCAATTGAGAATAAGGCACATTTACTGATGTAACCAATGTTCCACTTCAATCCGCTTTCCCATCAGACCTCAACATTTTATTTTAGCTGCAAAAAGGTTTATTAAAACCCTGCAGCCACATGATAATTCTCTCAACTAAGAAATGCAACACGAGGCTTAAAAAAAAAACCAAAACCCATGCAGTCCCACTCCTTTTAAAAAAGCACCCTAAGCTGTTTTCAGCATTCCATTAAGTTCATATTTTACAGTGCTATTTAAATGAAAAGAACAACAGTTGTTTTGCTGATTTTTTTTTTTTAATACACCCAAAATCAGGAAATATGGGGTACACTATCTCCAGCTCTGTCACCAAATATAACTTCAGACAAATTACTGAACACTTTGTGGATTCATCTTGCTGTCCTTGCTCATGCGCTTCAGCTTGCTGGCAGATAATAATGATTTGTATTTGTACTACACCAGCATCATCACCCTCTTCCCCACAAGCTCAGGTTTTCTATTATGAGTCAGACATAGCTGACAAGCATATAGATGCTTACCTACCCATTTCAGCATGAGCGTGAAGTTTAAATCCTAGTACTTATGCTGTGTAGGGCTTTTTTTAACTTGGTAGATGGAAGATGATGAACATGTATTTATCACTTGGTTGCAAAGATACCTCTTAGACACAGAGCAAGAATATCTTTGCAAGAAGTTACCTAAACTGGGGTCTTCGGTCTACTCTAAATATTCACTGCTCCAAGCGAAATGCAGCCGAGAATGACACACTGCTCTTCTCCTAGATGACAGCAAACAAAAAGCGCAGGAAAAATTTATGCTGTAGTGAATCATATGCATATTTTGACTGGTGGAAGCTCTGCCAGAGAATGGAAAGAAAGATTAATTTAGTTGGTTTATCCCTTCCTTCAACTTCCACACAGACTTAAACAGTGCCTTCTTACAAAGCCTGCCCACATCCTGGCTGCCCTCCAGGGAGGCACTGGTGTATGCAGGCTGTGTATCAGACAGCACTTTGTCCTGGCCAGGATGTGGTCTGCCTTTGTAACAAGGCCTATGCAAATGGACGCCCATGAGCCCTTGCAGCCGACTGTGGCAAATACCACTTGTTCCTTCACTGGACATAAATGAACTGTAACTACCTCAAAGCAGAACAAACAAAAGAAAAGAAGGGAAAACACCCAGATTTAACCAGATTAACACGAACAGCTCTCCTGAGGAAAGACTCCCTGAAGAAGAGAATCAGGGAGTTATTAACAGCCATTAACCAAGTTTCTAGTTTGTGATGTGCCATACGGTGAGAAATACAGGTCTATGACTTCCCTTGTAGAAGTATTTAGGAGGATTATTAGCTTCACAGAAGACAGATTAGTCACAGTGCAAACTGCTGTCCTAAACATTCCATATTTGCTTTACATCCCCAGCATCCCACTAAAAATAAAAGCAACAGAAAAATCTGTGCTGGGCCTGGAAACAAATGCACAGCTGAACCGCCAAGGCCACCATTCCTCTACTGCACTAAATACTCTTTACTCATCTCAAACCCTTATTTCTGCCACTTCACTGAAGCCTGGAATACATGACTTGAGAAAAACTGTTTCTTGTCACAAATTGCTATTGCAGCACTTGTATTAAGAGACAGGAGAACAATGAACAGCAAAGAATTTGTAGAGATTTTCCTCAAACTTTCTTACCTTAGATCTGCCACCATGTTCTTAAAGTATGATCTTGAGGAAAAGAAAAATCAAAATAATTTCTGCTGTGACCGGTTTTCAGGGATGCAGGACTCCATTTCTGAAAGCAGAGATTAGGGTGACTGAAATCCAAAGTACTGATACTGCACTGGAAGAATGGGTGCCGACAGCAAGCTCTGAACTCATCAGCAGATGTAGATCTTGTCGACGGTATTCAAGTTAGGTCACAGAGTCAAAAATGCCATGAAAGCAGTAAGAAACAAGGAGCAGCCAGACTAGCCTCTCTCACAATTAACACAAGATATCCACCTCTATCCACATATGGACTCCATCACCTTGACTAGAGAAAACAGTTTCAAGAGACTATTAGATCCAGATAGATCACGTTTGGATAGTGGCACACTTGGAACAAATTAAATGAAAGTTGTGTCCAAGCCTGTACAGCTGACATGGAAATAGCACTCCTCTCAGAAAAACACTGAGCTGTTCAGCAATTTAAGCACTGGGACCTAAGTGTTAAAGACCACAGCTCCTCCACTTTCTTCACAGATCTCTGGCCCAGGACAAATTATGAAGAAAACAGAAAGTAGTATAGTTAAGTATGCTGGGCCCACCATATTTGCAGCATCCTCAGGTAAACAGGCTCACATGCCATCCTGATCCCATCATAGAAGAGGTTCAAAGCCACTTTCACTAGGCTTTTACACCAAAGTTTAAATCAGCAGGGTAATATTGCCACCTCTTACATACCAAGCAATAAACGAGAAACTAATACCTTTTGGGCCATTTCAGTAAAAAATTCTGCTGCCTGCAACTCTTGCTAATCCACAAGCTTCTCAGGGAATACTGTCAGTAAAAGCTCCCAACATCAAACAGAGATCAGTTCGCAAACCTAGTGCAGATGAGTTCATCGGATTTGTACCTCTGGTCA
Source organism: Anarhynchus alexandrinus (assembly GCA_008711295.1). Lineage (NCBI taxonomy): Eukaryota > Metazoa > Chordata > Aves > Charadriiformes > Charadriidae > Anarhynchus > Anarhynchus alexandrinus. Next base: position 2,649,194 of record VUYV01000087.1, on the reverse strand, counting down.
GCTATTCCCTTTCTTTGGGAAAACTGAGGACAGACACCTTCCACAACTTTTTAAATGGAGATTCAGTGGCTGCCAGGCAGAGACAGACTGTAAACTGCATCCAAACAACACTGACAACATGCACCAGCATGAGCAGGTGCTCAGCACCTTGCACCTCCCTATTCTTAGTTTAGGAAAGCACTTCTTCAACCAAGGCATCTAGGGCACAGCAACAGGGAGATTCTTCACTTCAGGTTTCTCTGAGCACTGTCTCTCAGTGCTCAGTACAGAAGAGGGTCAATAGTACTCCTGATCTTCACTTACTGTTCAGTCAATGATTTGGGATCTTTTTGTGTACTAAGCACTCATTTCTTACACTGCTGTTAAGAGAGAAGCAAGTTACCAGTGAGGGTCAAGTCAAGAACAGACACAGCAAAGGCTTATTTATTCCAGGGCACTCTGAATCAGTACATTAGGACCTGTTGTGACAGGACATCCAGCCAAAACTCTTTGTTTTTCATCTCAGTTACTATCAACACTGGGGTTATATGATATACCAGAACAACCTTCCAAAAAAATTAACTTAAGGTTTATAAATCTTACTTACGCGCTTACAAATCACCTGTGCCTGTCTACAAATATTTCAGTTTGGCAACAACAATCTTCTGTCTTATAGCACAGTCTCCAGCAAATTCTTGCTTCACATTCTGTTTCAAATGTTTTTCTCTTCCCAGAGCACCACCCTTTTTCCCAGCCAGTTCCATTCCACTCCTAATGGAGACAGGGTTAAATTTACAAAGTGTTTTTATCCTAATTACAAGCCTTTCAGCTAGTACCTTGGTCTTAGCCTCAGCAGGAAATGATATGCAAAATATACTTTCATGCATCTGAGAGTCCCCAAAACTACCGGTCATATAAATTCTGCCAATTTACTCTAATTAATGCTAAACAGTGTCGTGTGTGCTTAAACAGTCAATCTGTCTTGAAGTAATTATACCTGAAGGCAGGAATACATCAGAGTTTCCTTCTCTTGGAATTAAACTCAGATGGGCAACTGAGAAACAGTCAAGGGACATTTGCTAATGATTAAATCCAAATCACATCTCCTTTCAGTGTTCTTACCAAGTACAGGCTGCTGCATGGATGCTGATGGATTTGTGGAGGAAGGAGGCAGATGGTACAAAGCACTTGTCAACACTGCGCTGCCTACACAAGGCTCTCTCGCACACCCAGTGTTGCAGAGGGTTGCGCTCTGAGCAATGCATTAAGGAATCAAAACGAGACAGCCTGAGACAGTGTAATGTATCATATGGTATGATCACTGCCACTGGTAATATTTCATGCATTATGAGTGTGTTTTGTTTCATTTGCAAGGTAACCACTGCATCTGTTGAAGAACTGTTTGATTCACCTTTATTATCAACCCTGACCACTAGCATAAAGATGATAAAAGCCCTCTTCAAAATTGAACGCTAAGCTCAGGGCTCACTCTCCCTTTGAAAGCTCTCATCAAATCTTTGCCTTTCACTTGGGCTGGTGGGGTCAGCTGAGTATAGGGACCATCAGATTATAAATAGATTCTTCATGGAAAGTTCCTCTTTTAAAGGGGGACAAAAACACCTGAGCAATCTCATGCTTTGACATAAGCAAAGATGGGAGTAGAGCCATCAGGCAGAGCTCCCAGTGGGTAGGAGACTGTTCAGGTCCACATTGCAGTGTCAGAAAACATCTCTCGTATCTCGATGATCCTTTAGAGAAGGCCAAAAATGACTTCTAGAAATTGACAATATCAATTCAGTTAAAAGATGAAGAGATAGCATTGCTCCCTCCAAATCCTCCTCCCTGCTCTCGCATACAGAGCAAGGAGCACAAAAAGCAGAGAGAAAATAGGAAAAAGAAATCATTAACCACTAACCACACTTACACAACCATATTTTCTGTGCCACTCAACAGCATGTAACTCCAAATTCACACCACTCCCGACACAGTACTCAAAGACTGTTAGTCAGAAGGATGCTTACTTTGGCCCTCTAGGAGCTGACAAATTCAGCTTTATCTCTCTGGGATCTGACGAGCCCATCCTGTCACATGGGAAAATGATTATGAATGACAATGAGATGAGTAACATTTTAAACAGGCAAAAAAAAAAATCTGACTTGGATATTCTGCTTAGATTCTCATCCTTTACTGGTTCAGAGGTGGCGCTAAGCTTCCTGAAAGGAGGACATAATAGTAGAAAACAGTCTTCATCAGGGACCAAATTTACTGCCATTCAGCAGATAACAATACCAACCTATAAAAGCTTATATAGACACATCATTAAAAGATTACCTTAAGTCCAGGTTCAGCCTTCAAGAACATCATTTGAAAGATACAAAAAACTATAAAAGGAAAATCCCAAAGACCTGTGCAGCTATCTGTAAGCTACCCGTGATTTGTCCATCCTCAAAACAAACCCAAAAAAGCAGCTTTTTTGTCAAGCTTAGACTTGTACTCCTTTTACAACAGGTGAAACTACGTTCCCTCCCATTCTCCCATTAATTATCTTCCCTATTTTAACACAAACATGGTTTTATTTTAGTTAGATTATAATATTTAGAGGGATACCTATCTAGGAGTCAGTATTCTTTGTTCCTTTATTACAATAAGTCCAGCTATACTAATCATAACAGGCCACTTTTTTTCTATCCCTCTGAACCTGAACCCATTCCAAAATGCCAGAAACAGATATCTTCAGGTGTCCCTAAAATCATCTACTGGTACTGATTAGTAATATTGTGTTTTCAAAATGCAAGCATAAACACAGCAGAAATCATTCTATGACAGAAATCACTGCTTACTTTGTGTCTTGTTAAAGTAATTCTAAGAGATTAGCCTACTCATATACTTGGGGTGAGGGGGAGGCCTTTTAAAAAGCTGCTTTGGCATTGCAAAAAGCACAGTATAAATGCACAGGAAGAGACAAAACCAAAGAACACAGTTGTCCATCATCAGAATAGACAAAGCAGGATCAGCTGCTTTTTGAAGATGTTTTGTCACGAGGGACCTCACAACGGAGTCCCCAAGACTGCATTTTCTATTCCAGTGTCACTATGGAGTATTGGTTGCAGCATGACTGTTAATCAGTACTAATTGTGAAGACAGGCACAGAGGCAGGAACAACTGTCCACCATGAAGTCAGCCAAGCCAGTAACTTCATTTTAGCTATCCCAAGGGCTATAGAATGTTACTGACTTCAGGCCACAAGCAGGAGTAGGTAGGTATGTGTCTGCCCTAGAAGTGAACGATGTTAGGTCACTAAACTTATCTCCTGAAATATCTAGTCTATTTAGCCCAGCTAAACCCAGAATAAATGCTAGCTTTTAACATTAAACCTGATTCCAGTAGTCTAACCCAAGTGTAAGGTTTCCTCAGTCACAGCTGTCTTGCCCTTTAAAAAAAGGAAAGGGAGAAAAAAAAAGCCAAGTAAATATTCACTATGGAGACATTTAAGATTCCCTTCCTTCCCCCGAGCAGCAGTAATGTATGTATCTTCATCTTTTGGACTATTTCCAAAGTGCTTAACTTTGGAATTTACATATTATGCTTGCCACAGCAAGTGTCTCTTTAGTCTAACGCTCCTCTCCTGTATTGGTCTATATTCTGTCACTCCTCCTTTTCCCCAGAGCTTGCAGTAATGAGTGGACAGTTTCTTTGCAGTAATTGTGGTCTGTCAGAAAAAACAAAGGAGAGGAAGTGTGTATCATTTGGCTGTCTACTTAATTTTAGTGTAACAATTCCATTTTTAGGTACACAGAGTCTATTATAGAAGGGGCATATCCGAGTTTAGCACACAAAGCTCTAAATAAGACTGCTACTTTACAAAACCACAGCACAGAATGGCAATTGTTTCTAGCATGGTAACCGCAGTGATTGAGAGATGCCCAAAGTAACTTGTGTTTTTTAAAGGAAAAACTGCAGTGTGTGGTAGTAAGCTCTGAAACCACCAACATAAATGGATTAGGCCGTGAGCACAACAAACGATAGTTCCATTACTTTGGCTTAGATCTGCTTTCACAAAGCTACGGAGTACTTAAACAATCTCCTTGCTCTTTCCAGTATCACTGGAGGGCTGGGTCAGGAAAGTACTTTCTGCAAGCGCACATCAGGATATGCTAATATTATCAAGCCTTCTGCTTTGTTGTTGGGCTATTCTTACTTTGCTCCTAATGCTACATGAATGTTTGACTGCTGTTTCCAGTCCACATAACAGCTATATTACTGGAGGTTCCAGTCTGTTGTTTTCCTTCGAAGCTAGGCTTCAGTCTTGGTTAATGTTTGCCCAGAAATATGTAATTGCGGACTTCCTCCTCATAAACCGTTCCAGAGCAGGCTGCCATCCTTCCATGCTATTATTATCTGTGTGCCTGCAGGCTAGAGCAGGGTGTGCTCTCACATTTGAGAGCATAGATAACCCTTTCCTTGCAGGAAAGGCAGTGAATGCCTTTGATTGCTGCAGCTGCTACTAAAGCAGACTACCTGAAAGTTTTGCTGGTGTCATTTTCTGCCCCTAGATGATAGAATAAAAATAGTTTTAGCACAGGCCTACTAGGTCACAAATAGATCTAAGGGAAGCTGACAATAAAATGGACCTTTCAAACCATCTGCTTCATAGCCACTGCATATACTTATTTGTGCTTCTTTATTCTCTATCCTGCCCGATTGTCCACACACTAAAAAAAAAAATCCAAGTTTTAAAAAGAAAAATAAACCACAAGGCTCATTTTCTACGTTTTTCCCATATTGTTAAATATTCTCACCTACAGAAGGAAAGAAAAAACCTGGAGTAATTTTTGTATAAAGCTCAGATTTTCAAACAGGCTGCAATATAATTCAGCATAAGAAACATTTTCTGGAAAAACAGTCAGCAAACTGAACACTTATTTTGCACACAGGTATTCAAGCCAATACAGTGCCAGAAATGCAGTATCAGCAATGATAGTAAAGCCCCAGGCATGAGCAGAAAGGTAGGTAACGTTCAGAATTTACAGTGGTGAATATGCCTCAATAAAGAAAGCCCAATTCATTTTGAGCTACTAGAAGTATCTTTAAAAATCTCTCCTCTCCTGGGAATTGCCTACGTCTTCCATGGAATAACATGGAGAATCCATGGCATAGTCTTTGCAACATTATGTAAAGTGACCAGAAGGTTTGCAGTAAGACAAACTCAAGAAACTTGAGAAATTAAACAGATGAAATCTCTTTAGATATTTTGTAGGTAACAGGTCTTCTAAGGTCTTGCCCAGATCCCTGCTGGTGATACCCTGGCATGCTTTCCAGTCTTGACATTCCCTCTTTGCCCTCAAACCATCCAGATCTGGGACCTGTTGGAGTGTGTTAAGGCTCATATCCAGTCTATTCACCTGGATTGCCTCTAAGGAGGAACAAGGGGAAAGTGGAAGTCAGTTTGAGCCCAGAGTCTCACCCTGATATAGATTCAGGGTATGTCCGGCACACACAGCTAGTCCCAGGAACTGTGAAGACCTCCTGGCTCAAGTAACACAGGCATTGTCTAAGTGGTTCACTGTCCTTGAACAGGCAGATCACAGTAAACAGGGCGGATCAGGCAGAACTCACACACTAAACAAAATAAACCTGTGTCCAGCTCCTCTGCTCAGAGAGATTAGTGAATATCTGGAGTGCAATGAACTAAAGCAGTACCTCAGGTGGAGGAACAAACGGTACAGTGAAAAGCCTTCACTTCCTTCCAAATTAAAATTCTTTGACAAGAGCAACAGCTGGAAAAAGTTTAGCCATCACTTCAACCAAAAGGTATCTTTATTTCTGACAACAGCTGATTTTGAAGCACTTGATGGGTTTGCCTCTTCTTTCTGAGCTCACTGCAAACTACGTGACAGTTTAGAGATGGGCTATATTCCCCATAAAAATGAGATAAAGGAGAAAGATATTCTAACACAGAACAGAAAAGTAGTAACAGCTTCAAAACCTTTGGACAGACTTATAGCTAAAAGGTTATTTTCAGAAGGGAAGGAGGACTAAGCAAGTCTCAGGATAGCAAGCCAGAACTCTAGACATTCAGGACAGACTCACAGAGAAATTACTGAAGGACTAAGATTTTATTCTCAAACAAATTATAATTTGCCATGCAAGAGAAGTCACCTAGTCCAGCTGAAAACAAGAAGGCTGTTGAGTACACATACAATGGAAATTATGTTCTGAATCAGTCATAGCTTTACAAGACTGACAAATCCTAGGGCAATGAAACACTGACAGTTCAGACTAACGTGTATGAGTCATCTGCATGGTGTTATTGCCTGCCCTGAGACACCAGGGTCCCAGGATATCACACAAGCAAGATCTCTGGGGTTAACTGCGATCTCCCAGTGTAGTTCATGTCACAGGGGAAAAACAAAACAAAACAACTGCACACAAGACAATGCCTCAGATGTTACTCCAGTACTGCTAGCTAGCTTGGCTTAGTAGCTTAATCACAAATATTTACAATAATTTTTCAATTAATAATGCAATTTCAGAGGTGCCTTTGGGTGAAACGAAGAACTAACGCAAAATTCTTAATCATGTGATAGGGATCTCACGTTAAGCGATACTGAAGTCACACACTACCAATACCGGGTGAGGTAGACTCCACTGGGCAGTTCCTGAAGGAGGTTTACAGCCCCATCTTACTGAAAGCATGCATCACAAACTAAGTTACAGTGAAAGGTTGTATCTAGGCAAGGTGTTTTTTTGTTGTTTTTTTTTTTTTCCAAAGTTTACAAAACTGTAATGTCTTAGATTCTGTTTCATTAAATAGATACTATTTATTTTTATGCCTTCCCAGACATTCACTTAACATCTAAGGAAAGATCATCCTTATAAACTATCGTGCTTTACTTTGAAAGCTTAGCTTATTTAATTTCTTAGCTTAGTTTCTACAACTAAAAATACATGGATAAGAAAATATGTTTATATTAGGAGATGTCTGCTGGAAATTATCCATGAACTTACCAATGAAATTAACACAAAATAACACCAAATAACAAAATAACAATGAAATTAACACAAAATAACTAAATTAACACGAAAGAACAGTAAGTTGTGCTTCCGATCCCAAGCCATTCTAAGTCACTGCAGTATCCAAATACATAGGCATTCACACACTCATGACTCTGTATCCACACAAACTTATATTAGATAGCACAGGTTTGCCATCTTCATTGGGCCAAAGAGTGAAACCTTACAGCCACTGCTCTGCAATATTCAGTAACTACCTGAAAGAGATGTAAATTCCACAGCAAGGAAGCATTTGGAGAGGCAAAACTATCCTTTCTCACCAAGCTTTTTATAACTTTCCAATAATTTGCAAATATCAAAGTAGAGCGCCATAAATGCATTAAAAACATCACCATTAAAATGTTTAAAACCGTTCTATATAGCCCCTCTATAAACAGAAACACTTAGTTTAGCAAAATACTCATAGGATTAAGGAGTAGTAGAAAGTAGAAGATGAGCTACAGGACTGGGCCGCTGGCATATGGCAATCGCAAAATTAAAAAAATAGCTAGAGTGAGATAATTTTTGAGCATGAATTCCAAACAAAGCCAGCTTATTGCTAGAAGGCTGTTCAGCTACTGAAAATTTGTCCTTGAATTCCTGTTGAAATCAATCCATAAAAATCATGTTAAAGGATTAGGCATCAAACATTTGTGTGTTGATGTGCATAAGAAATTCTTCACACTCAGACTGGTGACCTTACATTCTTAAGAGGATCTTTTGCCCCATAATAAAGTGTTCACTGTCAACAGTAATTCTTGCGCTTCATGCATCTGTTGGCAAAGTCTGATCAGGAAGCTTTTCTGCAGGTAAAACTTTTAACTGCTGAGCTTGTACAGGGGCTTTGTACAAAGCATGATGTAGGATTCGGACAGTTTTGTGAATGGCATAGTACCAATCTTGATATTTATACTACAAGAGAACTACGAAGCAAACATGCTACATGCTTACTTCAGAAGATTGATATACATACTAGCGTGAGGAACTAAACAGCTATCTTTGCATATCTATACTTCTGTTACCATATATATTCTTTAGGCACAGACACACTTGTAACCACAAGTATGCAGAAGAACTCATGAGTGTACAAGAAAGTGTTTATATGTCAACAATCTTTGACTTATGAATTACTAAATTTACTCTGCACACGTTTTTATAAAAATCCACTATTTCAAGTCCCTGCAACACTGAGTTCACAAAGTGCATAATCCATGCATAAGCATAACACTGAAGGACCATGAAATTTTGGCTTATGATGCAAAAATCCCAGCTAAGCTTTTACAGCACTGGTGCTATTCTGATCTGCATTTAATGCATAGCTGTATGTGTTCAAGGTGCACAGTTTAGCCCTTTGTGCCTGTCAAAATGACATGCCCAACATAAGCCACCTGTGTTAACAGGGAGCTCAAAGCAAAGATATTTAGTAGACGCCCAGGAGAAACACTTTCACTCTACAATTGGCTGACTAATTCCCAACAGTGCAAGTCCAGGGAAGAATTGTGCACCAAGCTGCCTCATAACTGCTCTGTATGCTCCAACTACCGACAGATAAGGAAGAAATAAAATTAGCTCACCGCAAACAGGACTGCACTCTTTGCCTTCTTTCTCTCAAATCATGCAGGGTTACTGCTGCCCTGGCTGGATTGAAATCCCTGCAGAAACACATGGGGCAGCAAGGTCCACTGTGGTCCCTCAGTCTGTCAGCATCTTCAGCAAGGACATGGTGTCTTACATATTTTATCTTCCCTGGCTCTTCTGTCTGCCTACAAAAAAAAAAAATAAATCTATACTCCAGTTTCTACTTGCTGGCATCTCCAGATGTTTCTTTGCTCACAGAAGTTGCATCACTTAACATTAAAGCTCTTTGCAGGTATCTATCATTTTGCATGCCATAGATTTACTTTCTACCTGTATTTGAACTATATGCACTCAAATACAGAAGTAACATCAATTTAATTAGAACTGATGTTAAGAAAAGTTGACAACACAAATTGCCAATCAGAAATTCTATCCTTAGTTCTCTGTAGATAATTTCTTAGCAGGGCTTTTGTGAGTGAGTCCTGCACAATGGTAATTAAGTTTGCTGCAAGAAGATGGAAACAAAAAATACAGGAAAAAACAAACAGTGGTTTATATCTTCAGGTAAAATGGAGTGCTTGTGGCTTCTCCAGCTCCACAGCTTGCCCTGTTATCCCTCATCAATCAGGCCCAAAAGCATCTTTTACTTTTCATAGAATAGAGTACATGGGAAAGGACCCCTGGAGGTCATCTAGTCCAACTCCCAGCAGGTCCAGTTAGATCAGGTTGCTCAGGGACTTGTCCAGGAAATAAGAGATTCAATATTAAAGCACTGGGAAAACCATCAAACATTTCAAAGGAATCATGTAGAAGAGTAATTAAAATTAACATATGGAGCCTGAAGAGAGGCACTGAGACTGATTCCAGTTCCTAGCCTCACACCACAGATCCCACTCCTACCTTAGACCACAGGTGCTGAAACTCAGAGCTTTATATTCTACACAGAGTTAAGAAATCAGGGAAAGGTAACAATGACAACCAGCCCTGCACAGCACATGGTGGTTTCACTAACAAGTGCTTATGCATTTTGGGAAATGCATTTTTAAGATAGGTGTTATTAACCTAAAAGTAAATAGATCAGGTCCTAATCTGTTGCAAACTAGTGCTTACTAGCAAACACCAACTGGCAAACTGCTTCACAATTTGATTTGGTAAAGGAAATGCTTTCTCAGTAAGAAAATCTTGCATCTTCTACTGAAATGCAAGCGAAAAGTGGATTATACCAGACAATACCTGGTTTATACTGAATTATTGCTAGCACATATATTTGAGTCTTACTCAAAAACAAAGGACAGAGTACAGGGTAACAAGCGATAAGTCACGTCTGACACGCACACTATTTCCACAGAATTACTCATCTCTGTTGTCTGATACGTGTTAAAGGATTTTTTCCTACTTCACGCACAGATGCCTTGTAAATAAATGGCAGATATTCCTATGACTAAATAGCTACTTCATAAGTATTTTGACAGAAGTGCTTATGGAGTTTCCAATAATGCCATCTTCAAAACAAAAACTACGTACTTCCCCCCTCCTTTCACTTGTTTTTCAGGAAACCACTTTTTCAGACTTCCTGTACCTGACACAGCCTGGGTAAGTCAGGCTGTGTTGTATCACAGCCCACACAGCATATGGCAGAATTCGAGCTTCCCACGGTGATGCACCACAATCTATCAGGTGAGAAAGTCAGACTAGAAAATGAAGAAGAGCTTTTATTTGTTTCAGGTTTTTTCCTTCCTGGCATGACCTATAGTTAAACAAACTGGCTGCCAAGGGAAACAGGAAAGGGATGCTCTGAGCTTAACTGTGTGGTTAGCATATTACATCTTTCTAGGAGTTTATATATAAAGTTAAATCCAAAAGATGGATTTAGGCATATCTCTCTCTCTGGTAACACCAGCTGCCTTCAAGCCCTGACCTAGCTAATCCTAATCGTGCACATCTAGATTTTCATCAGCAGATAAATTCAGAATTTAAGTCCCCAGACACCAATTTTCTCAGCTTCTTTTTCTTCTGATGGGATTTTCAGGCTAACTTTTCTTCTGCCTACTACACTTGTAAGCCTTGCTCCAAAAACACATTGACTCTGATCACAAGAGAAAAATCTAGCCCCAGACAACTTTCAGAAAGACTTCTTGGCAGCAGGTAGGTAGAGCAGACATCCCCAGCACAGCCAACAACTGTATTCATACAGTTTCCATATCCCAAAAGGCTGGCGATAGGGGAAGTATAAACAGCATGACAAGAGAAGAAAGAGGAAGTGAAATATTTCTATTCCAAAATTATCATTGGAGCAAGGACCTGGAGTCCTCCTCCAGCTAGCTAAGTGTTCTAGACACCAGACTCGAGACCACTATCTCTCTTTAGCTTTCTAAATGCTTGATTACTTAAGAACAGTAGAATAAATCCAAAAGAATGAACCAAGGGAAACTCACTCCTCAACAGTCTGTAGGTGAAGATACTTTAAGCCAACACAACTTATGTCCCTGAGTCTGTGAGCAACCCTGTAATCTGGTACGTTCATCCTATGTTAACAGTCAAAGCCTGTCCATTACCATGCAAATGCAACTCTAAACAATTATTTTACTGCAAGTAATTTTAGCAGAAACATCCAACTAATAGACTCATACCATTATTTGAGACAGGTTGAGATTGTGAACTAATCATTATCCCAGGGTGTTGAAGGGGGAGACAGCAAATCTAATCAAGTCTCCACAGAATTTAATCACCTGGAATCCCAATTTACAATTAAAAGCTTTGAGAATCATCTCCTGCCTGCCATTTTTCTACCTTTCAAGCAATGATAATATATCACATTATACACATACTCAAATTATTGTCTCACTTCTCTACAGATTTATATATTCATCAACACTATTTTCTGCCTAGGAGTGACAAATGAGAGAATTGAGAATCCTTTCACACTTACAGTTTGATGTCCACATGTCTGTAAGAGTGTTAGATAATAAAGGGGGTTGTGACAAAGGGATAATAGACAGACATCACTAAGTTAGCTTTAATTTATCAGCACCTCAGAGTGTCCAAGGTCAGTGCTGTTTCAGTACTCAGATTCTGCACCTGGATCAGATGCTCTCCACCTGGTCATTAATCACTCTCCCTACTGGTTAATAACACTACTTATCTGGGCCTTGTATTCCAACACACTGGTAGGGCTGTTCCATTTCTTTTTGTATCCTTGTATTTGCTAAAAAGCCACCCGTGCAAGTTGAAGCTTTCACTACACCCATGTACTATACAGCTTAATAGCTGTTAAATGGACTACACCCATCGCTCTGCACTTTTCACTAACATGCACATTGCGGAACAAATAATCTGCTCCTTCACTTTAGAATCCTTCAGTTCAACACAAAAAAGAAAAATTACATTCCTTGTAAAATCTAGAGCATAAAGGGCAAAAGCAATACAAGGAAAAATAAGCTTTTCTTCTGTTTGTGTAGCTATCTGCTGCGTAAAGCCAGAATGCTCGACCGGAGCTGGAGAGAAACACTGTTGTGACACACAAAGCAGTTCAGCTTCCAGACTAGTTCAGTCCTGCTTGCTTCTAGTCTGTTGTGCTCATGGATTCCTGCAAAGTGAAAGACTCAAAACTCCTTCATGCAGATACTCAGGCTGGACTGACACAGCAAGAGCAAAGAGCTAAGTGCTCTCCTCTTTCCCTCAATTCAGCCAGCCACGCTTTCCTTTCTTATCTTGCTCTTCCCTTCGTCACATATTTCTCCAAAGTAACTGCTGGGATATATACCATAATTTTGTTTAAACCTTTCTAATACCATGACTGTTAGAATGACTTAGGCAGCAAAAGTATTAACCCTACATGCTTTAGGGGGAGGCAAGATAAATTCTTGCTTTGCTATATGATTTATTTGAATGGTAGCAGACCTGGAAAAAATTTTAAAAGGTAACAGGGGCAGACTTTATACACAAAGGCACTTCAAAAAAACTAATAGTGCAATATTAAACAAACATGGCAAAGTGCACATTTGTCTTCTTAAGGACGCAGTCCTGTATCTTTCCACACCCACGTCTCACTGGCATCAAACTGATCGCCACTAGCATAATCACGGGCATTACAGTTTGCCATGCAGGATATGCTTCAAAATTCCAGAATTAGCTTGAAACACTACAGCTCCATTTCTTTCAGCACATGAAATATTAGCAGTCAAGCTGCTCTTAGCACTGAATAAAATGCATAAGGCACTTGGCTTTTGTTAACAATGCTTATTTTGGATATGCAACTCAAGCAATGGTTTGGATCTAAATTCACACTAATCCTCAGTACAAAACTAGGCTTAAAAAAGTTACTGAAGTCCAGATGCTAAAATAAAGCCTACAGGAACAGCCCTGGTGGGGTGTAAGTGCTCTGTCCTTGGAATAGCTTAGCAAGGAATTGTCGGAATTCCTCCCTCCTCTTTCCTGGGGGGAGTGGATGCCGTAACAGCTCCCAAAAGGATGACACCCCCTTCCTTTTGCCTGCTCAGCTCCCTGCGGGGAATGGGTCTGGATTCTCTATGCAGGACAGCAAGGGATATAATCCTTGCTCTTCACTGGACACGGGCACAATCCAAGCTCAAATTATTGACTTGTAACATTGCCACAAAAGGAACCACTTGAATTTTTGCTGCGTTATAAGGCTTGTGCAAGTCGCTGTTATTGAAGTGCATGGGGCTTTCAGTGCTCCGTGAAGCCAAGATTTGAGAGGAGTCTCAAACATACATCCTCATCTTCCACTACAAAATCACTTTTTAAGGGCAACACATATCAGCACTCACAGCCAGAAATCCACATATGCAAATAACCAAAAACAATCATGAAAAACCCTGAAAAACTACCCGACTTGTGGATTGCAGAGTTTGGCAGGGTGCAATAGCTTTTTGTTGAACAAGTTAGGAATTTTTTCCCTCCTCCTCCTCCAGCACGTCACAGACTTTTATCATCTTGTGATGGCTGGTATCATCTTTTTCTTTTGGCACCCACTGTTTTAGGTATTGGAACTTGAAGTATGGTTTACCCAAAGCTTTGGCATCACAGCTGTAACCTCAGAACAGAGATCATGAACTTAAAGGACATAACAAGGAGCACTTATACAACTTTATCTTGTGCTGACACCACACAGACAAAGCCTGACAGTACTGGTCTTCTCAGGCTAATCAGTACAACCTTTGGCTCAAGTCCACACGCGTTTGCTTATACAAGCAACCTTACAGGTTACACACCACAGGCTACATGTTAGGGTCCTTTGATTACAGTGCTGCATTCACCTCTGCACTGTGCATCTCACAAAGGATACAACAGAACCAGAAAAGACTAGAGAAAAAGGCCGTGTGGAATATAACAGGTAGAGGACAACTTTTGGACAAGAGGAAACTAAATAATTAGGACATGCCAGCTGGCTAAGAGAGGACAGAATTGACATCTAGAAAATAATGAAGGGAATGACGCGGTAAAAAAGGGAATTATTTACTGTGTCTAATAAAGGAAGCTGGGGAGCCTGTTTTTAAACTAGCAGCAATTTAGAAACAAAGGGAAGTGCTTTTTCATATAACAATTACAGTGTGAAACTCAGTGCCCACAGGGACTGGTCCAGGCAAAGAAGCACAAAGGTTTAAATGGGGATCAGAGAAATGAATGACGAATACGTCCAGCAGCAGCTATCAAGCACAATGGTCTTAATGCAGATGTCAGACTAGGAAGTTGTATAGCAACTCTGTCTGAGTTCAGCTGAAGCTGAAAAGATACAGCAGGGGAAAGATCATTTCAAATATGTACCCCTTTTCTCAGGCCCTTTCCCAATCCCTCTCTTACTGGCCTCTGCTGGAGACAGGATACGTGGTCGCAATAACCTTTGATCTAATCTAGTGTGACAGTTGCTCTGTTCTCATAAATTTCACCATTTGAGCAAGACTCGTGCTGAACTTCACAGACCATTGAATCATTTTTAATGTTTATTGTCCCAGCGAGCAACAGGATACGTTCCTTCTTTCACGATTTCTTGTTTGCTACAGACGGTCTCAAAGTAGAAAACCGTCTCCCTCTGTGCAGTTCACATTCAAGCAATTATTAAGGAGACCAAAGAAGGCCTCTTGAATATTATTCTGGTTTCACATATCAACAATGAAGACACAAAGGACTGTACTGAAAACTTCCTATGTGATCTAGTGAGCCCTACATCATCCTCAATAGTGTTAGGTTGCAGCTTCAGTGTAGCAACCCCATTACAGACACTCAGTTTAACATCTTTGGTGCTTCTCTTGGCCAGGAAGTTAGCAACACAGCTGCACGAAGTTTGCTGCAATCCTCCAGGTTTATGAGGAGTTATTTCATTTGAACATGGCATGCCCCTTTTGTTTACCTGCATCTCGTGAAGCAACTTGACATTCTTCAATCACTTCACAGTGCTTGTAACATAGCTGGAGGCTTTGTTACCCACAGAAGACTGTGGTTTTAACAAATTTGTGCAGCCAGCCTTTGGTGAATTATTCTCACACACAATTAAAAAAAAGAAGTAATCACAGACCAGGTTGCAGGTTTCTCCCTTCTACTCCACTCATACCCTTCTAGCCAAAAAATCAAAACAGAGGGAGGGCAATACACTCCAGCTGGTTAAAAATGAGGCTGAGCATCCGGCAATGGAACACAGCTGCCTGCCACATGACAAACACCCTGGTACCAGTGATGCATTACGTTCATGGGCAAATTAATTGCCACTGTAGATCATCTTGTGATTATTTGCTACTCCCACAGCCCCCCTAGAGAATTTTTGACTAAACATCGGAAAAAGGGCTCTAATCATGAATAATGCAATACCAATTACAGTATTTGAAACATTCAGCTCAAAAATATGTTCTGTTTCCTTCAGCTTGCTGTTTAGGCAGTCTCATGTATGTCACCACAGCAGACACACTGTAGTGGATATGAAGTGATCAGCACAAGTATAAAGATCAGAATTAACTCCAAATTCCTCTGCTTTCAAGGAACTGTTTAGTTTAATGATTAAAACCTCATGAGTACTTGGATTGTGTGAACACCTGTCAGTGCACTCTGGAAGAAAAGGTATTTGCTTGCTTATTTATTTGAAAGCTTTAGCTACATATTAGTCAAAGGAATTTTATTTGGTTTTCAAAACAGGTGAGATGACAGTTTCAGTTGAAAAGTAAAGCTCCAGTGCAAAATCAGCACACACAGTTTCAGTACTTAGCTTTTGTTTATGCAAGCATTCACTTTCCTGTAGGGGTGCAGTTAGAACTGAGTACTGCACCTTTGGATTTCCTACTGCTCTGCTTTTGTAGGTAGCTGTAACTAATACCCCCACACCCCTGCATATCTAGGAAGTCTGCATAGTTAAGCTGTAAAAAAAGAGAATTGGGATTTTAAGCATTTAAGGCTTCTCTCACAACCTCAGCTCTGCCCTTACACAGCACATTTGCATTACTTTTTGCACAAATGTAGATTATTCAGTAATAAAAATAGTGTTCACCAAAAGCCTTTTCCTCTCTTTGACTGTCACATCCAGGCAACTTTCTACCTAAAGCTCATTTTTGATTCTGGATCTATTTTTCAAAAACATCAAGAGCTTTTTTCAAAACAGGCAAGAGAGGTCCATTTCCTCAACTCTCTCCAACATTTGTATCCCTGCTTGGAAAATAAATAAATAAGCTGTGACATGGCAAAGAACAAGCCAGGAAAATATCAGCCCAAAAGAGGCAAGTTTTGGAAAGCCCAAAACAAAGGATTACAATAGGAATGCTTATATAATCTTAATTATAGAGGATGGTTCTTCCATAACCACAATGGCATACACATGGCCTACAATTGCATATGTTAGAGAACAGTAGCTGTTCTACTAGCTTCTCTCTGGGCTTACCTCCCTCTTACCACAGTTAATAGGGCACAAGAAATTCATTTGCACCCCCTCCCCCAAAACCAAAAAGGTTAACTATAATTCTAAGGGGAGATGAAAGCATTATCACTACTACAGAAGGATATCAATCTAAATAACCCTCACACTCAGTAAATCAATAGGATTTTTCTGGTTGCATAAGAACAGCCGCACAGTGTTTGCATAGGGAAACGATCAATATGAATGTCATCCAAATACGGAACTGACAACAGCAGGGGATGTGATCTAAGGGAGGAGATGGGGGGAGGGAGAGGGGGCTGCACAAGAGGAGAAAAGGAAAGCATCGAAGGTGTTGGAGTCAGGAAAACCCTTCCAAGTTTTAGTGCCTCAGCAGCCTCCATTCATATCTTGAGAAATGTCAGAAATCAGGAAATATTACTTCAGGTTGCATGCTTCTGTCCTGGCCTATCAAACATGCAGAGTAGTAACAGCAAATTACTGGAAACTGCACTTTGAACTTAGCCACTGGCAAGGATCCCAGTCAAACACAAATATAAAAGTTCCTTTCCTCCATGGGGCCTCTTGTATGGGGGTGTCCCCATAGACGTTCGATAGCTGGTTGCAACAGGTTGGAATGAGGCCCTGAGCCAGAAAAACAAGCCCTGACCAGCATTATTTCCTACTGCCTATGTTGTTTATTAAAAAGATATTTTGGCACATCACTCCCAGCTTTGTTGGGCTATATTAGAGGATCGAGGCCCATCGAGGAAAAACTGGCACCATTTTCACAAACTGTTTACTCCTCTTTTTTTTTTTTCCAGCATTCTGCCTCATGCTTCCCTGTATGCATGACTATAGGTGTAAGAAAGATATATTTAAAGAAGAATTAGGAACAGTCAGACTGGTTGCTAAGCAAAGGCTCCATATTTCCTACAAATAGAAAAGCAATTAGCCTCTAAACCCTATCAATATTTCTAGCATAGACAGAAGTAACAACATTTTTCTATGCAGCAGACTTTTACAACATGGCATTAAAAAAAAATTCCTACAACAAAGTGTTCAGGAACAGTAACTTAATGTTATTAACAACCCAGAGAGTGCCCAGTGAGTGCAGAAAGGCATTGTAGATTTCCCCCTTCCGGAGGTGAAATGATCAAAAGATTGGCCTCTTTACAGTCTGTTATATTTCTGTCTAAGAAAACCCAATTTGCACAAGCAAATAAACTAGCTCATTATAAAACTAAGGGGTCAGCCTGAGTCAGATAAACTCGAAAGTCAGACAGCTGAAGAAACAAACTTTTATTTAAGCAACAGCACAGGTGATCCTAGGAGGAAATGGTAAATCCCCATAGAGCCACAGCTTCCACATTGGGCAATAGAGAGCACAAGTAATGGAGGTGTGGGGAGAGTGTATTTTGCAGTTTTCTAAAGGCACACAGCTCACTACACGTTTAATTAGCAACCATAGATCCTAGCTTTGCATTTGAAGGGGGAAAAAAGGCAAAGAGAAAAATCAAACATTGTAGTCACAACGCAGCAAGTCAGATGTTATTGCTCATACCTCACCATGTTTCTTGGCCCTACAAATCATAATGCGTAATCAGTTTCTTGCCTTTTTTTTTTTTTAAAGGAGACCAATATTTCTTCTTATTCCCTTCCCTCCAGGAAAGAAAAAAAAAACAAACCAACAAACACAGCACAAACCAAGCAACTCTGCTCTGCTTTTGGAGAATTGAAAGGAAAAAAAGGGGGGGAGGGCAGCAGGGGGCAAGAATAGGACCATAGGAAGAATCGCAGCTTTTGCCATTTACTCAGTTTCTCTATTTACATGTCTACCATGATCTTTTTGCCCACCCCTTGTAACTGACAGCAACTTCTGCCCTAAGTATATCTACACATGCTTCTCCCCATTATCAGCCTGAATTTACATCTAATCACTCCTCCTACATATACCAGCCATGTAAGCAATAACACCATCAGTCTGGTTTATAGCTGCTGACCACAGGTTCCATTTTTTCCATACTGATGAAAGGAAAAAAACCTGACCACATCAGGACTAGTGAAGGGGAACAGTTAAAAAAAAAGCCTAAATATCTTACCAAGAACCTTGAAAATTTTTTCCAGTAAGTTTGAATATAACCCTTCCTGATAGCCAGTCAATGATGTTTTGTCCAGCTTTTTGTAAGATTGCTATGCATTTCATTTTCAAAAAGAAACTTGTGTAAGCAAATAATCCACTGAACCTCACAGATGTTTCTATAGAGGTTCCAGATCCATAAATCGTGCTTTCAGTGAGACTTGCAAAAGCACACATCCAGACCTTATGAACATAAGGAGTGTTTTATGACAACTTCAGCCCATTAGTGTATGTCATAAGGACGGTAGTATTTATGCTGTACTCTATACATGCCCCCCCCCCTTTTTTTCTTCCTCTAGCTGGAGTTACAATGCAGGTTGCTGCAAGAGAGATTTACCCCATTGCACTGCTTTCTATGCAAACCTAATAATAATTATTTAACATGACTTCAGTGGGAGAAAGCATTGTGTATTAACATGTAGTCTAATTTTGGTCTAAAAATAAATCTGGTTCTTCTGCACTTGCAAACTCAACACATGGAAAAAATTTAACATTTGAACTATCACAGATGTTTCTGTAGGAAAAAAAAAAACATTAGATCCCTAGTCTGACACTATTATTCCATGACACCAGCTCAAGCAAAACAATGTCATATCTCAAAATAAGGCTAAACATTCTGTAACGCCTGTACAGTAGGACAGAAAAGTTTAGACATTTCATAAATAAACAGAGGCATTTACTTGTCTTCTTAAATGCAAGAAACATGCCTAGTCTCAGGTGTTAGCCATGCTAACACCCTGTTTCCCTGATTCTTCTACATACATTTGCTTCAAGTACAATGAGGAACTACAGTGTTGAGCATGCTTTTGTACCTGTGTGCAATCCAGAGTCTTTGATACAGTATGCAATTATGACATCGTATTGGCTTTTAATTTCACCAAGAGCTGTCTCATGTGTAAATTTTGCTAATAGTTTTCACATTAAAAACAAGCAAACCCCAAACTAGCATTAGCTACTTAGAGTTCAAAATACAGTTTGCTGGTATGTAAACTATACTACTAGTTTGCACTAAGTGATGTGAATTTATTGACAATAAACCTATAAAGCAAAAACTGAAATCTGAGCTATTTGTACCGTGCTGAATTATATATCTTATGAATCAGACCTGGAGCTGCAGCTGAGCAGGTTAAGTAGAAGGAACAAACAGGAATTCAGTGAAGTACAGTTTTACTAAAAAAGTTTGAAAGTGTTACCCACCTTCTGCACTGCTTGGACTTCATGGATCACTGAATTTATCCCAGGGAGTAATATTAGATGTCAACACAAATTCCACTGGTTAGCTCATTTCAACACATAGTAGTTGAGAAGTTACAGCTGACACATCATCAAATGAGAAAATCCACAGAAATCAGGAGTAAGATTTGTTCTAGAGGATGAAAGAAGGAACAAATTACCATGGGAAAAAAAAAAAAAGGAGAGTTAGGCCACTATCAGAAGCTGTATTATTAAACATGTTTCACTACTTATGATATCAGTGTACTGACTTGGCACTTCCATCGTGGAGATTATACTATGTGCACCATGCAAGCACATAATTGCTTTTGAGGTTTCCCCCCACCTTTCCCCCCCTTAAAAAAAAAAAACAAACACACAAAACCAACACAACAACAACAGAAAAACCCACAAACACACCTCATGTTGAGATTTAAAGGACAAATCAGAGTGGATAATCAATATTAAATCATGGGCTTGATACTAGTTGCTCTGTCATGATCTTCTGTTATATGTTATATTCTTCCCCCTGCCCAGCTCAGACTTAGGAGGATTCATTTGTTAATACCAACTTAGCTTTCCCCCCTTTTTACTTATAGCACTGGTTATTCTACTGTTGTATTTTAGAAGATTTACCAGACTAAGGTTTCCTTGCTCACCACAACATTTTGTTTCCTGCTGTCAAAACTAGGTCTGACTCCATGTAAAAATGTGCCTATTGCCTGTGTACTTTTTCCTATTTTTGGGGTTTTTTTAGTTCTGTTTAAGCACTATGTATATATCTCACTTGTCCCCTAATTTCCTGAATATGATATATATTTCCTCATTGAAGTCACATGGCAACACAGGCCTACACTACAGCACCTTTGCTCTACCCTGTCAGAGGAATCAAGTTACCAGGAATGTCAACGCACTTCTAAGGAGGAGCGGGTTAGGGGAGAAAGACAAAGATGTTTAGTAACATTTTTCCAGAGAGCACATGCTGCCCTGAGACAAACACTTTAGTACACAGCTGATTCTGTTTGTATAGACAATGAAAGAAAAAAGGAGAATGGTGGTTTTGTACAAAAATTTCCATTCCTTGAACACAATGTATAGCAGTAGAGTTAACTGAGAATCTCCCCAAAACAAATATGGAAGAGCCATCCTAAATGCTGGAAACCTTCATATGGTAACAGCATGGACCATGCCACATGAGACTGCTGGCTTCCCAATTATGTCACTTTTCATGCAAGGTCAAGAGATCAAATTCTGTTCTTAGTGGCACTGGTAAGCAGATAGTGAGCACTGTAATGCCACTGAGCTTGCTCGGGCTAATCTCAGATCTATAAAGGGGAACAGGCGAGACTGATTTTCTTTCAGAAGGAAACATTCTCTTCTCCAGCAGCTGAGCAGGCTCTGTATGCTATGAAGCACGCCAAGAGGAATGGAACAAGAATACAGTCAAAAGGAAAACATAACTGGAGGGTGGGTGGGGGATGTGGAGAATGTATAAAAATCACAGCTGATACCATTTCTCCCATACACTAATACCTTGAGGAGTTCAAAGGTTTTCCATGCCTATGGCATTTGGCAATTATAATCGCACAGTAAAATACCTAAGGTTAATAAGTAACCTCTAAAGGAAGTTACTTCACATAATGACAGCAATTTCTCTGAACTAAATGTTAATAATCAGGCCTGTAATACGGTGAGAAGGAAATAGTGGGCAATTGGCAAATGGAACTGTGTTACCTAGTAACAAGTCCTTGAGGTATGAGCCTAAAAAATTTGAGCAGGCAAAACATCTCCAGGCTGGCAGAGCAGCTTGACAAACAGAAAACATTTTGTAAAACCAGCAACTGTCCGTGACATGGAAAGTGGAAGCAGGTGCCACAAATTGTTTTGTTAACAGGCAGTCTGAGGTAGAATTAATTAATGGCAAAGTAAAGGAAACACTGTCATGTAATCAGCAGCAAGAGCAGGGCAACGAGGTTCACGTTACTCTGTGCAAGCCATCAAGCAGCACCACAGCATTTCAGCGGCGCTGAAGATAAATGGGAATCCTGTCCCTTACACTTAGATTGTTCATACTTAGCTCTCCCTGCTCTTGTGCCCTTTTCCTGACCACCAAGTGACAAGCAGAGAGTCCTGCAGTAACTTCAGGCACACTACGTGCAAGCAGTGTGCGGTGCTGCCAGTGAGCCAGTAAGGCTGCTGATTCAGCAAAACTGCCCCTCGTTACCAGGTTAGAGAAACTGTTGCAGAAAGGGTTTCAACACCTTTATAATAAATGGGGTAATATGTGCTCTGATCCTAGTTGGGGTTATTATAGTTTGCCATGAGGAAGAGCATCAGGATGATTGCCACACTCAAATGTGCAAAACAGGATTTCCCAAACGTTCCTTTACAGCAACAAACCTACTGTCAAAGTTGTCTTACAAATCCATCTCCTTTCAGTCACAGTCAAGGAAACCATGTATCCTCCTCATTCTCCATCTCATAAAATCCTTTTGACAGGTACAGGAACCACACCGGGGGGGGAGGGGGGGAGGGGGAACACCACAACTTTGTCAACCTCCTTCATGCATTTTTTTTGCGATAAGCAAATCACATGTTTTATCTGTAAAGCTGGACAAACCAGCTCTTCTCAGAACATTAGCAAATCCCATGTAAGCCACAAATGAAAAACATTTACTACAGCAGCCTTACCCTCCCAAACCCAGCCCTTCCCCTGTTCTTTGCTGATATGCTCAAAAGCATGTCCAGACCATGCAAAGGCTTGGATTTGTATATTCCCTTCTGACTCGCAATCAATATCACCAATTCCAGCGTCAGGAACACACAATAGTATAGTGAAAGATGCCTCATTCAATCCTACCTCATAACATACAGAATATTTACTTCCAGAAGCAGCAAATTTTAACAGTACTTATTAAAAAGAAATCACGTATCTACATAATAGTCTCATTTTGAGGCCCTGGGTCTTATGCTGATGTTTTTTTCCCTAACATTTCCTGAGAATTAAAGTCTGTCTGGAGTTACTGGCCAGGTTGATAAACCGTCAGGTAACTCTTGCTGCCACTGATAATTTCTAGAAAAAGCTGTGTGNATATATTCCTGACTGAAATTGTTCATTGATTTAAAACTAATGAGTGTGGCCAGTTTTTTTGTTTGCTTGTTTTAGTAAAATCTAATCAAAATTGGCCTCACCACATTTTCTTAGTGAAAGAAAATCCTGTTCCTGATTTTTCTCCTTATCTTAAAAGCAAACAAGGAAATTTGATTTTAAGATGTGATGTTAATGCAAAAGTAAATTTGACTTTTAAAATTCACAAAGCCCAGGAAATTCACAGTTAACCTTAGTTCTAACCTGTGAGCAAAACCAGCATTTTCATTTCATGATCACAATTCTGGGCAATGTAAGACACCATTCAGTGCTCTTATACTTGCATAAATTCAGATCCAAGATAATCGCTGGAGGAGATGACTCCAGGAAAAGAAGTCACAGTGAAGCCAACACATCAGCCAGGGAAATGGGGAAAGAGAGGACCATTCTTACTTGGGTGATACACCATAGGCCACAGCATTCCCTGGCTCCCCTCGACTGTGCTTCTTTCAGCGGAATTCCTTGCAAAAGAAAGTTTTACTTTACTTGAATATAGATCATTCCCTATAGCCTAAACTTAACAATAAGGCAAAGCTGAACACTTAAATAATCCTGATAGTGAAAACTTGGGATCAATCTGAATTTTAAGTCCCTCTGTAACAGCACTTCTCAGGAGGAAATCGCTGATTGGCTTTCAAGTACTATGCTTACCACACATGCCCTTAAATCGACCTGGTCTAATTTCATTAGTTTGAAATACTTAAATCAGCTAAGTCTCCTCCTCTTCATATTTAGAATCAGAAGAGAGCTAGATAGAAGTGACCAAAGAAAACTATCCTCAGCAAAAGTCACATAAAAGCCATTTTAAGCCATCAGATCTTGTTGTAGACATACAAAGAAAAGGAAGATGAAATTTAGCAGAACTCTATGTTCTAACTAGTTTCCACTAGCAGAAATAGAATGAATACATTTGCTCATTTAGACACAAAAGCATATCCCTAAATCATTAAACTATAAGCACAGCTACACAGATTGCTAACAAACACGGACCAAGTCTCATAGTAGTGCAGCAATGTTGCTTCTAACACTTGAGCAGGTTCACTTTGTTATTTTATCCTGTGTCAACAAGTCATATCACAAAGCACTAGTGACCAAAAGCACACAGGTAAAGCATCAGCTATAAAACCAGAGAATGATACATACAGAAATAATTACAGATTTAGCATTTGCCATTGTTCAGATATCTGACTCCAGGAACAGAGAAGCTGACTGCTTTCCAGGAACAGTCAAGTACCCACCTTCGGCCCCTTTACAGCACCCGAAAACAGCAGCAATCGAAGCCACAAAGCACATTCTAACTTGTTCTGATAGAAGCCAATATTCAGCGTTGCACATTTTGGATATTTGCCTTCAAGAAAGGCAAGCGAATAGGCAAGAATAAGGAGACCATCATGTAGCCCATGAGCAGTGCACTTCATGTGCCAGGGCTGCACTGAGGCATCTGGCAGCAGGGCTAGACTGGCACAGGGGCGACTGGACAATCAGAGTCTTTGCCCGTGAAAGGCGGCAAGACAGCAAGAGCTACTTAAGCCAACACCACTAGGTCATCCTGGGACAGGGCCACATACGCAGCTTTGTTCCTTTCCATAATGGATGGAGCAGTGAAGCTCC
The DNA here is from genome assembly GCA_008711295.1 of Anarhynchus alexandrinus. Taxonomy (NCBI): domain Eukaryota; kingdom Metazoa; phylum Chordata; class Aves; order Charadriiformes; family Charadriidae; genus Anarhynchus; species Anarhynchus alexandrinus. The sequence goes on along the minus strand of VUYV01000087.1, from coordinate 2,624,618 downwards.
TGTGGAGCTGCTGGCAACACCACCTGCAAGCCATTCCTGGAACATGGGCTCCGAGGTGCATGGTTTGTAGCCCGAGGCATCTGGCAACATCTTGGCTTTGGCAGGCAGCTTGCAAGGTCAGGAAAGCTGGCTGCCCCTCACCTAGAGTCTCAACCAGGGCAGACCAAAGTCGCTGGGGGGCCCTGGCTGCAGATAGTCTCACCTTCTTTTTTCACAGTTGAATTCACAAGATGCATAGCCATTCAAAAAAGGAAAATGAGGCCATTGATTTTTAATTATTTTTTTTTAAGAATAACCAAACCCTGCTGCTAAAAACCTTTCCTCCCTTTAGTACATGCCCTTAGAAGACTTCAGCCTGGAGGATGACAATAAAGATGTTTCAAACAAACTAGACACTGGACTCATCATCTGCACCTCAGCCTGATCCTGCCTTTGCATATACTGCTTTTACAGTAGAAGAACTCTTATCAACAACCAATCTCAAGTGACTCATTTTCCACTTGTGCTAGGGAGATCAGAAGGAAGCCTCATGACTTATAATCCATAGTTAAAACTGCAAGAGCATAAAGACAAGTTATCTGACAAAATGAAAGTTAAATAAATACAGGTGCCTTGTGGTTGCTACTTGCTGATCTGGCAACAGTTGTTAGTCATTTCATCAGAAGGCCCATCTGCAAGGATCTAAGAGTCAAAAGCTTTGATTGTCTGCCCTTCATGTTGTCTGGCTCCTCTTCACTCATTCTCAAGAGCCAATGAAGGCTCAGAGTAGTAACAGAAACCTATCCAAGCCATGCTGTTCTGCAGATGTTTAAAAGATAAATGCACAAACTGTGAAGGAGCTCACACAATGCATGGCAAACATTTTGATTAACTGTCCTAACTGGAAGTCATAGACTCTAGGCTCTCCTAGCGTGTGTTTTGGCTTTTAAGAAAGAAGTTTGTAATAGGGTTTTCTGCAAATGTCTGTCATTCTGAGATAGTTTAGAGCCAGGCTCACCCCACTACTCTGCAACAGAAGGCTGCACTGTAGTGGAACTGATGTGGGAGTGCTGCAGGGAGAAGCGGGAATCAGATCCCTTTCAGGGAGCCACTGTGAGGACCCTGGGATGCTGCATCCACCACTGGGCTCAAGTCAGCTTCTAGGGAGCAGCTCCACAACTTCAAAGGAATTCCTCCTCCTTGCTTCACTCTGCCCAGTGGCCTGGATACAGGGGGGTCAGGCATACAGCCCTGGGTTTGGCCCTTTGGGAATTACAAGCGGAAAGAACTGCAGGGAACAAACAGAGCATGAGGCGGCACACATAACTTTCTTCACAGCATGCTGGGGGTTGGAGTTTTGCAGGAAGTCAAGCGACATGATGGTTACTTCTTCTCAGGCTTAAAATCCAGGACAATACCCACTATAAAGGATTTTGTGCCAAAAGAGAGAAACCACCATCACGTCCATGAACTACCTTCACGAGTCCAGCAGCGAAACTGCCCCAGGCAGCAAGTGGCTTGCGCCAGGGACAAGGTCACATCCACGTATGCAACTTAGATGCTTGCTGCTGAACTTATGTCTCTCAAATTTCCTGTACTGAACAATATAGGGCAGCCCCAGAGACACACTAAGCATTGCAAGGGGTGTCGGCACAAACTGACAAAAACCAAAAGAAATTCAAATTCAAGGCTGAAGCGCTTTCCTTACCTCATCCCATTGTACTTAGTTATTTCAGCACATAATTGCTAACATCCTTCATTGATCTGAAATTCCTGTGGATACAATAAGACCAGCCACGGATGGATGCTAGCCTTCACTCTGAGTTTACATGCCTTTGTTACAGCCCCTAGGCTCAAAATGTATAAAGCTTTCAAAGTGTCAGTGACCTAAATACATTTCTGAAAGCCCCAAGCGCGTTTGTGGGCGCCCCTCATGATGCATACAGCCCATTTCCTGCAACCACACCAAAAGCCTTCAGCTCCCCTGCACACGACAGCTCCTCTTCCCAGCCCTCTTTATTCATCCTTTTTCCACTTACAGTCATAAAATCATTTCCTCTTCCCTCCTGAGCTCTGCATTAGCTATGATTAACTGCCACAGGACATCCCACTTTTAAACAATCTGTGCAGCCCCATCTGAGGAGTTTGGTGGCAATGCTTGGAGATAAATATTCACTGGAGCATAAAGGTTTTATTATTCTGAGAGTGGGGACAGATATACAGGTGATTTTTTTCACTCTCAAGGTAAAAGGGACCTATTGAGATTACTGTAACACACAAGAGCATAACGTAAGAGTACTGTTATATAAGAAAGAAGAATAAATTGGGAGATGTGTATGAAATGTACACATATATTTATATCTTTTACATGAATATATCAATATATATTTATATTTTATATATACATACATTTCCAGTAGTGATGGGAAAGATTAAATAACAGGTATTTCTTACATATTTAAAAAATTAAGAGCCTAGATTTTTTATTTCAGTAGCCCACTTTTAAAATGCTAACACAATGCAAATTATTTGAACTCATGTACAAAATACACTCCAAGAGGCCTTTATGATTATTTCTAATGGTTCAGTAGAAACATGATCTATTTAGCCCATGTTTGAAAATGTTTGCTCTGAAAATGTTCAGTTTGAAAATGTTCAACCCACATATTAGAAGTAAATCACCCTCAAGGCAAGAAAAATATTTTAAAGTTTTCCTGTCAATTTCCAAAGCCAGCTCAGAAGACATTGACAAAAGCAGCACCAAAATGACTGTCTGGGGTTTGTTTGAGAGAGCAATAGGATGTAGAAGAGAAAGGGAAAAAAGCTATGTGGAAACAACAGGTCCTCCTTCCTGCATGCGGCATCAACATGTTTTGTTGAGATGGAAGTCCTTAGTGCATAAATATATCCAATTCTGCAACAAATCTACAATCCAGCTAAGGTAAAGCTAAAACAGACCAAACATCTGATTTTCATGGATATTGTGAGATCCTCATTATAAATAGCTGTTCACCCCCTCTCTCACCTAGAATTAGTCTTGGATATTTTATAAATGGTCCTCAAAATGTAGATTTATCAAAACTGTGGTGGTCCCTACAGTGAGCAAAAACACTGGAAAAGCACAGGTTTATTCTAGAGCTAGTTTATATGATTTTATGGTGACTTTAATATCCACCTTAGCCTCCTTTTAGTTTTCAAATATTATTGACCAAGATTCAAGATTCCCCTGGCTAAGCACAGCTTCACTAAAACTCCCATTTTCCTTTCACACATAAGCACTTTTGGGGGGAGGGCTGCAGCTCAAACCTGGGCTGCCTCACAGCTAAGCATGCCCCAGCAGCAGCTGGGAAAATGGGTCACTTGCTGACAGTTGACTGACCCCATTTTCAGGCTGAATTGCAGGATGTGTCCCAACATTTGGGGAATGGCGGGGTTTATTTGCCATCAGGGAGGTGAGGGTTATCAGCACGGATGGGAGCAGAAACAACCCAAACCTGCAGCAGAGCAAATTTGTCAGCGTAGGTCTCTCCCCGCTCCTTCTTACAAGGCTATCTCAAGGCAGGTATAAAACCTTCTTAACTTACCACAAAACAATGATGGCCAAGCCCTCAGTCACATCACCCAGCTGGAAACACACAGGCAAGGCCCGGGACACCATCCTTCCCAGAGAGGCTCCTCACATCACCACAGCCCCCCCGGCCTTCAGCCCCCTCCACAGGACACCACCAACACCCTGCGCCTTTTGTGGCACAAAAGACAAAGCTGCAACCAAGCACATGGGGCTTTTCATGGCTCATGGCAGCATTAAATTGCTTCCCAGTGCAATCCCAGAGGAGCAAAGCTGCTGAGAAAAGCCTATTTCCATGCATTTTAAACAAAGGGGTTCAGTACCATCTGGCCCTGTCTGCAGTATCTCAGGCTGAGGGGGGCCTGTGAGGGACCTGATCTGAGGGAAGGGGGCATGGCTGCCAGAGTCCCCTGCCATTTCCCACCCCCCACCTCACCTCCCCACCACCTACAGAGCTGGGTGGGTGCTGACAGAGATGGGTGGGGAGGGGACACACACACCCGGTCAACAGGGGTGGAAAGGGGAGACATGTACCGAGTCAACAGGCAGCTCCCATGAAAATGCAAATGGCGCCACAGCCACCAGTGCCCCATCACACCCTCCCCTCAGCAGCCGCAGCTACCTGCTGTCTCCTCACAGCCCGGTGCACCGAGAGGGAAAAGGGTTTCTGCTGTAATTCCTTCCTATCTCCGGCTTCTTGAGTGCCACTGTGCCTGTCACTATGGTCAGCTGGCTCTGTGCTGACCCTTTCCAGCTGTATTCAGGCACAGGGCACGCAGGGGCACCCCTGCGATAGTGAGATGCGGTTGTACAGCACATCAAGCCTTAGATCACGAGTAAATTTCAAAACACAAGGTCTGCAGGCTGGCTCCCATGTACCAGTTGAGCTATGCATCCACTAGGTCCAGCTGGAGGAGAAAAAATAAATAAAAGTGAAGGAGAAACCTGTATCATGTCTTCCTCCAGCCTTGCCTCACCTCTCACCTCACCCAGGTGAGGCGGGTTAGGCCCTTCACACATAGTGGGCAAAGGATCACCCGAGCACAGCCAGCTGATTTCATTTCCTATTACCTCAATATCTTTACTATCAACATCATTTTTTAAGAACCAGGGACAAAAACATCTCTCCAAGAGGCTGACGGGTGCTTTGGCACACCTAGACAGTGCCAGGGCTCCATTCCAGCCACAAGGAAATGTTTTTCCTACCCATCTCAGTGGAATTATAATCACATCAGGCCACTTAATTTCACACAAAAATTCTTGTGCCCACAGTGGCACTATATGTAGCATTAGACCTTATTGCCACAAAGGAAAGTTTTAACATGAAAGCAAACGGCCCTTAAAAAAAACAAAACAATACAATTCAAACATCCAGAGAGGAATCGCTTAATGGCACACAACCAATGTTGCACATGTCCATGCTGTGCTGCAGTCTGTTGTATCGGTTCGTGTCCCCAGTGACTCACAACATCTTTTCAATCCGATCAGCATGACAGGAACTGGTTTATGGGAGATGTTGGCGATTTTCACCATCTTTCTTCCCTCTTTTCCCACCCTCCCCCAAAGAGCCAGCTTGCACAGAAAACCCTTTTTTTTTTTCAGGTCATTCTGAAGAAGATGCTGTTTTGACAGCATCGTGCCTTTTCCTTCTTGCAAATTCTGTGGAAGCCCTGCCTAAGAAAGTGATATATTTGCCCAGAAAGAGACCCTCACCCTCAAACCTAATTAGAAGCCTTCACTGTTCAGTGGGGTTTCAGGAGGACAGAAGCCTGAGGCAGCTGGATGGGAATACGAACCATACCATGCTCAAACAGCTTTCTCATATTCATTCAGTGACCAAGATCCATCTGTTTATCATCAGCTGCAATGCAGCCTGAGACAAAGTGCATTGTTAATAGGGTGTGTTTGAGAGAAAAGTCACAAGGAAGTGCCCTAAACTAAGTGATTTCTGAAAGTAATGGCTACAGAGTGTATACCACACAGTAGCGCTGCTCTAATGGACATTTTTCTTCAGTCACGGCCATTAACTGTATGTTTTTGCTGGCAAGATTCAAAAACAAAACAGCAAAACACCATCTCTAGTTAAGGGATACTAGTTCCAAACATGGTATTTTAAGGTTTGTGAAGTGTGATGCAAAGATGGTTGCAAAATAATAGTGATATTTACGAACAGAGAAAGCAGAAAGGATTAAGAGGATTTACCTAATTCAATTAAAGAGGCAATCTTTCTTCCAGAGATCTTGGCCCCACACAAAGATTTCAAACCTCTTTTTCATTTTACCATTTTAGCAGGTAATAAAAAGTGAAATAAGTATTTATGTAACTAAAGGAACATAGATGCATACACATGTACACCAAAATAAGTAGGTAAAAACCTCGTAAAAACATATCCAGGCCCATGCATGCTCAAGGATTTGAAAAACTTGAATTCTAATTTTGATTCCTTTTTCTTGTAAGGAAAACAGGGTTTGCCATATATTTTCAGAACAATAGTTCCTTTTGTCCATAAGTTTGTCTCTAACAGTCATCCAGGACAGCAGAGTATGGTGAATGTTCTTCAAGTAACAGTTTTGCAGTACCTTGCACCTATGATTACATATACTAATTCCAAAGCATTAACTTGAGGATCCTTCATCCCCCTTACTCTAATTCCTCTGTGTCCAAAATAGCAAGTCATATATTATCATATATGACTAACTAATGCATATTATTTGGTAGCTGGATATTGTGCTTTTAGGCCATAATTGTATTCTGCTCAGCACTGTATGAGAAGGAGGAAGAACCAGGGGACCACACCACCACACTTCACAAAGGCACTGTGAAAATGCAGCTGAACTGATGCCACTGAGACAGCTTGGATATTAGATTGATTGAGAGCTGCATGTTTTCTGTTGCTGAAAAAGCAGCAGTCAAAGAGTCAATGGCCACATAAAATAATTAAATATTTTTTTAAAAATTAACAATGTAAGAGGATGTCAGAGTTCTTCCTACAGTCCCAGCCTACATATAGCTACTGGCCTTCTATGCATTAAGTATGGTGGATACACAGTGCCACTTGATACATGAGATGAAAAGCTGGACACCAGAGAGGCAGAAGCACAGTAAGTGGGGAAGACTATGAAGCGCACAAAATGCGATCGGACCAGCAGGACACTTGCAGTCAGCTCTCCCCAAATCCTTTGTAACTCAGAAATAGAGACACCTTGCAAGCAACACACCCTTTAGTTTAAAAATCAAAGGTTATAGGGTGAATTATTTTTTCCTGAGGACTGGTGAAGGAATGCAGGAGGACACAGGGAAAGGAAGTAGATGCCTAGCCACCACTTCAGCATGAGCTGAGGGCATGGCTGAAATGCACCCCTGACCCCAGCACCTCGGCAGCACTGCCGGCCTCCTGCTTTAATTGCAGCCCTCAAACAGCAAAACATACAGATACCAGTTAATCACCTCTTCCCTACTGTGGCAGGAGCCTTGAGAAACCTCTGTGACTGCTGCCAGCCCTCTGCTTTCTCTCAGGTGAAATACTCCAGCATAAGTAGAATCATAGAATGATTAGACCTTAAAGATCATCTAGTTCCAACACCCCTGCCATGGGCAGGGACACCTTCCACTAGACCAGATTTCTCAAAGCCCCATCCAACCTGGCCTTGAACTCTTCCAGAGATGGGGCAGCCACAACTTCTCTGGGCAAAAGTAGCAATGGAAAAAAATAACATTAAATATCTCTATTCATGCATGAGGCAGATGAGAGTGATTCCTGACTGACTGACCATAGTCATGCTTCACCAGAGATGCAGAAGACCTCTTTTTAGAAAAAGAGGTCAAGAACAGGCCTAGCATTTCTCCACAATCACTAGTCCCTACTTATTAGTCACAATCCTCATTAAAAGTGTGATGTGAGGGAATAGAAAAATGACACCTCACTCCAACTAACAAGTGGAGGCATGAATCTGGCCCCAGACATATCATTCTCTCAGGTTTGTATATCTAGTTTTCTAATGACTAAGGGATCTTCTTCACACCCTCTGTAACAGTACAACACTGTCCAGATGTGACATTGCCAAGAAAGGGGCTTTGAGCTCTCTTACAATGAGTTTTGCCATAGACAGAGAAAAATACAGGAAAATAGGCAGAGCTGTCTTCTGCTTCAGCAAGGCGACAGGCAAGGAGCACTAATGCTATGCCTGATCTTGCAGCAGGCCTTAATCACGAGAGCAAGCTCATTAGCTTAGTCAGGGCATGCCACAGGAGGAAGCAGAAGTGAAAGAAGCCAGGGCACTGTCAGTAAGTGTTGGTATCCTTTTGTGCTGAGGGGGTGTAGAGAAAGGGGAGAAGGAGGGAAGAAGTAAGTCCCCTTGGACAGGGTTTGGGCAACAAGATTTTTGCCTCATACTTTCTTGGACAGCACGTTCTGGCCCAAAATCCAAAGCAAAATGTTCTAGCTACCCAGAAACATATCCCAGCTGCAGAAAAGAAAGAAAATAGAAGAAAAGTGGAAAAAAAAAAGAAAGGAGAATTCCCTCTTCATTTTGTGGAAGGCGTTTAATTGGAACTTATTTTTAAACAGACCACCCTTTACATCCCATTGCAACAGTCTTGACACTTTTCCCTTCAGCTTCCACTTGAATTGCCACTGAAACCACCATTAAATGGCAATGTACTTCAGATTAAAGGAAATAATCTCCGATTTGCTTTGTATTGCAGACGACTTTGGGAGGAAAAGCATATTCTGACAGCTGTTTCCATTTCATTGTGCTTTTTTGTTTTTGAAAAAGAGAAGACCATTTGTTTTCAATTTGTCTATAAATAATAGAGGAAAACACAGCTGAGGGGCCCAGTGTGATTTTTATAGAAAGTTCATTTTTAGAAATCTGATAAGCTTATAACCACATATGTTTGAAATCACAGTAATATAAAATACAGAAACTTAAAAAACCCTACTTGTCAAGCAATCTAATATTTATTTTATCTAGCACTTAGCAGCATTTGTCAAATATTGTGTGTTGGGGGCAACTTTGGACCTAGATTCTGAAGATTCGAAGAAATATCTTGCAGATCTTCAACAAGGTACTGACCCAGAAGACACTTAACACATAAGTAGCCCCTGTACAGTCAAGAGGCTTGCTGGCCTGGACAGAGTTCAGGCATGACGATATGCCAGGATAGACAGCTATTGCCTGCTAACTTGAGAAACAAATAAAGACAGAATCTGCATTGCTAATCAGATATCTGCCACCACCTGTATGCCACAACTTCAAGGACTCTCTCAGTTTCTCTGTCTGGAAAATGGAATTAACAGATTAGGACTTAACCTTTTTGAGGTCAAAACTGTTAGGTTTTCCCCTGGAATGAAAATGATCACACAACCCAGCATGAGAATCAACTAGCTTATGTTTACCAAAATGAGTCAGGAAGGCAATGGACTACACCTCAATTCTACTGAAACTGCTTTGGTATTGATCAGACCTAGCAGATTACCAACGCCATCAATGACATCTGTTCCTCAGCCAGTATCAGCAGCTAGTGCAGAGATAAATCTATTTTCAGATGCATGAGGAAGCCTAAACAAGCCCTGATGATAGCCAGAGTACAACAGCAAACCCCCTAACCATTCCCCTTATTTCCTCAGAAAGACTACTACAGAAAAAAAAAACCCAAACCACAAAACCCAAAACATGCATGAGAAGGGGAATTATGCCACTACTGTACCAAGATAAAATTCCCCAGCCTGCAGTATTTTACCTGACCATTTAGGAGGATTTCTGATCCACAGTGCTGATCTATAGCACAGCAATCTAAGGAGACTAGAGCAAAAGGCAGAATGGAACCAAAGTGTAGCTCAAATGTAATAGTATGCCTTAGAACATTAAGTTCTCTCTTCCCAGTCCTAGTACTATAAGACTGTTTATGATCCTAGTTTGTCCTCTATTTTCCTTAAATATTATCACTTTGTGTCACACCCATGCCATTTAACTGATATATTAAGCTTTTAGTCGTAATGCAGTATTAAAGAATATTTCTGATCCAACTGGAATTTTTAACCTGAGTAGTTGAAGCCATTGGAAATGGCATTCTTGGAGAAAAGCTGGTTTCAGCTTGCATCATAGCTTGTGAAAGCTACAGGAAGCCATTAATAAACAGAAAGGTTTTATTACAGAGGCTCTGGCTGCTACCTTGTAAGGTTTCCACAGAATCAGAAATCCAGCCTGTTTGTATCAGCACAGTGCCTGGAAAAGATACAGCGTGCAGCCTGGAGAGGCTCCTAAATCTTCACAGGAGAGGTTGTACTTCCTATATAAGGAAGTAGGCTCTGTGTTAAAGGAAAATTTAGACTTACGGGAAGATTTCAGGACATGAGAACACTTCCCATCAGACCAATTGGCTGGAGCTATCTGTCCAACTTGCAATAAGACAAGTTCACTAAGGGGCTGAAGACAGTACAGCAATCATCTCTGTCCTTTCATGTGTGTCAAATTCCTCCTGTAAGAGCAACGTGGGGTACAGAAAAGCCCAGAGGTGGTTATTAGGGAGCCGAAAGGGGAGGAAAGTGGGACAGTAGCCACTGCCACTACTGGCTACATAGGGCAAGCCCCACTTGCATGCCTTTGAGAATTGCTTTCTCTTCTGTCTTAGTAACAAAAAGCCACAGGAAGGCCTGACAGACTAACAAAGTGACATACAAAGATTCCTATTGAAAAAAAATAATATATATATTTCCTAAAGTTTTTAATGAGCTTGTGGCTGCCTAGTACACACAGTTAAGTTGTCTGTTCTCTCCCCTATGGCCTCTCTAGTTGAGAGTACAGCTCGCAGATTATATCACATCTAGACTTTCAGAGAGACAGAAGGGGAATTGCTGTGTCCGCAGTCTTCTCAGACTTTCCTCCAGGTGCTCTGCTGGCAGCAGGCTCTACTGCTCCCCAGAGAGGCAAGCAATGCTCTTTACTGTAAAAATGTTAGTAGACAATAACTAGTCATTTCAAGAGTATGTTCTGTTTTCAAATAAACACATGGAGCAGGCTGCTTGATGAAACAAGGCTTTTTTTCACAAAGGAAACTCTGCACTGCTCTCGCTGGACTTAATCTTGATTGGGCTTGCTTTGACATCAGCCAGAGTAACTTCACTGAAACCCAGGGGGAGTATTTTAGCAAAGCGCATTAGGGCAGGTGGCTGCCTAAAGACCTCAGCTTTATCCGCCAGTGATTTAGAAGCACTGAATTAAGAACCACCCCCCATAATCCCCGTGTTTGTAATATATTGATTCACATTGCCCACATACACAACCTGGGAGGACATGACAGATTTGTTCCCGTCATCTTTTACCACTCCTTAAGGAAAATATGTAACCAGCATCCCACCTGTCACATACTGAGTCACCTCCCAGTTAAATACATATCTTATTTGTATTTTTTCTATTCAACAGATAAACATGTTTCATTTGTCAGTACAGCTCACTTCCTCAGGAAAAGAGCTGAAGGTTATGCTCTAACAGAACACTAATCACCCACCAAACCACTTGCTGCAAGACATATGCTTATACTGTATCCCTGGGAACAATAAAGGCATTGGGACCAATGTCAATCAGATGCTGCAGGGGGTGGGTCCACTAAGACTGAAAAGGAAAAGGGAACAATTCAGTTGGCGTTGTGGCCGGTTTTGTCATAGAGTTAACATCATAGAATAGTTTGGGTTGGAAGGGACCTTTAAAGGTCATCTAGTCCAACCTGCTGTCATGCAATAATTTAAGTGTGCTGGTTTTACACACTACAATACAATTTAAACTGCAGATGGAAAGCTGTTAACAAGTCACTGCCCCAGTCTGCTGTGTGCCACAGGAACAGGTAAGCTCCCTGTGGAGCTCAGCTGTTCGTAGCATCCTACAGGTACTAGGTCTCCACCCTGTCCAGGAGGTCTAAACCAGGAGCAGAAATGGGTTGCTGTGGAGTCCAAGTCTCATCTGCATACAAGGCCAACTGCACCACACTATCCATCATGCTCACCTCGGTAAGACACTACCAATTCCCCTCCCCAAACTGTTCAAAGCACCTCCTGTCGCTGCAAAGTACAAGTGACATGCAGAGGTTTTGGCAGCCTGCTCACAGGACCATGGAGGCTAACTACTCACACGCTTGTGATAGGAGTTCCTACAGTGCATAGTCATAATGATTATAGGACACACCAGAAGTGGTAAATTTCCAACAGTATTATACAAGCTACTACTGAATTTTATTTACTGAAGGGTCGTTCCCCCCCCCCCCAAGTCTTCATACACCAAGCCTCCTCCACACATTACAGGGTATTATTTTCAATTCAGAGGTGGGCGCAAAGTTTAAGGATTACAAACCAGTTATTTGCCACAGCTCATGGAGCAATCTGGCAGCAGAATTACAAGCTAGTTTGACATTCCCACTATCTTGGCTTTGTGCTTTAATCAAACTTTATATAAGACCAAGGAGGCCCAGGAACTGGCTGTACTATCTGTAATGTCAGGAACTGATTACAAAGGCACCAGTGGTTCTTGTTCTTGCCAATACAGCTCCAGTCTGACAGAAAATTATTTGACTGAGGGCTGGTTCAGAAAGGAGCCATAAACTGATAATACCCACATTACTACAGGAACCAAGAACTTAATCTCTGATGGTTATTTCCCAAAGTAAATATTTTAATTATCTAACATCTAAAAAATAATAAAATGTAATTAGAGATAAGCAAGGTTATAAAAGTTATTCTCTCATAGGCTGCAGGAAATTTTATTTCCAAATCCCCTCATTGTACAATGGGATTAAAAAGTCACTATGAATGAAATAGACACGATAATCTAAGAGCAGGTTTCCTCTTCATACCAAAAAGCATTTCCTGTAATGGGAGGTTGTCAACAGACCCAAATAGTGGCAAAACAGGGTTGGTTTATTTCAGCATTGTCTTTAAGGAATATTTGGATATCCTGCCAATATATTTGCACCTGCTTACAGCATCCAGATTGATTTGCCACAATGGAAGACTCCAAGTCACTCATCATAAAAGGTGCATCTCTTATCCAGTAATCCAGGAGGCATTATGAACCCACACACATCTTTAATCTTGCTTTTTCTCTTTCAAGATGAGAAAACGTCTATTTTTCTGCCCTAAAATTTCCTAATCACTATTCCTCTATTTCAAAAGCAAGCAGTCACCATTAATCTGTCTGTTGCGTCTTTCCTTTATGTTCTTTAAACCCTCCAAAACCAACATGCCAAGAAAAAAATTTTTTAAAAAAGGAATCCTTAACAAAGCATTGTAGTCCCATAACTCGGGAGCAGAGATTGCAGTGAACCGCAGCCAGGCAGAGCATCCGACTGGGTCTGAAGGCTGCCAGCTCCATCATCCGAGCTCGGGGAGGAAGAGGAGGAGCGGAGGCTGCAGCAGGTGCGGTGCTTCAATTCACCAATGCAGTGACCCTCCCTAGGAGCATGGCAGGAATTTCAAATGGGATTAACCACCCGGACAAGGGAAAGGTCATACTTGACATTTCCACTGGAAATTCTAATGCAAATAGACCTCTGATACTCATGACATTTTTTTCACACACATCTAACAGCCATACATATGTAAAAGGAAAATGATAAAATGTGATGACTAATTTATGTAAATCTCATAAAAGCAATAACACCAAGGGCTGACTGCATAGAAACATTAGTCAGGCAAAGGAGGACAATATTATTTATTCCTCTTTTATTTGCTACCATTTAAAATTAGTTTGTTTTGATAGGGCTGTTATTTGTTTAGCTTTCAAAAAGAGCTCAGTGCTGTACAAGGAGTAGGCCATAGAGCCCTTGCTCATAGTAAGGAGCGTAGAGATTTCTTGGCTTTATTTTGAATGGTTTTGGTTATTGTAGTGGGGGCAGGAGGTGATAGAGGCAGAGGGAGAACGTAAGAGAGGAGCCTTATGTTGCCATGGAGGAAGCCAGTAATTTTTATAGCCTACCTCAGGCTTGAATTTTTACACACTGTAAAATCCCGGCTGAACAACCAAGGAAAGCGTGAATTTTTGGAATTAGACCCCAGTGCAATTCAAGTAGGATACTTACAACATGAAGATTACATGGAAAATAGTTCTGCTACAACAAAGCTTTTCTCACCTCAAGGAGCCTTAACAAGAGCACCAAGTGGTGCCTAACTGCTTCCAACCACTCGCAGTTACAGCTATTGCTACAATATATCTTGATAAGCAAGTTTCCTGTCACCCTTGTTTTCTGTAGTCACCAAATCAGACAGAACATAAGTGCCTTGGTTAATCTACCAAAAGAAGAAAATCAAAGGTATTAGGCTGAACAACAGTGGAAGGGACAGATATTTTGGTTGTCGTGCCTTTGTTGCTATTTTACGAAGCAGACTGAACTGCACAGCGCATCATTTGAAGCGCACTACGGTATCTGCAAGAACCTCCCAACACAGGCAGGAAAATAAGTCAAAGCTAAATATAAACTAAGTAGAGAAACCCCAACACTGTCAGAGGTCTTATTCAAAGTTTTACTTTCAATGCAACTAAGAGCAGTTTTTAACCCACTTACCATCATCACCTGTTGCGTTTCAATATGTTTATTCCCGCACTTTAACATTATTTCAAAGGGCAGCACCTCATTTTCCCCAGCTGGGGGTGGGGGAAACATTTATTAAACTCCTTAAAGCTTGTTTATTTTTCTTAAGGCTAATTACCTGCCCACAATGACTTAATTTTGTTTATTACAAGTTTTAAAATGACAAGTTCATCTGAAACCGGAAAACGGTGATACTTTAACAACAATAAAAGGCCACAATCCTGCAAGCACTTATGCATATGCTTCACGTTTTGCATGTAAATAGTCCCATTGATTAAATCCCAGTTCTTTGAAAGGGAAGAAAAGGCTGAAAGGGAATCATTATATTCCCAGGCCAACAGTGCTGGAGAAGAAATGAACAAGTTAGGAATATAGAAAATTAACTCATTTCCTGTCCCCCACCACATGGATGCATATCCTGAAACTTGTGAAATTACCTCAGGTATCTAAAGCTTCTTCTGTATGCAACCCAGTTTTTCAGCATCTTAATGCTTTAGTAATATTTCCAAGGCAATTTATTTAGGCAGATCTAGCATGGCAAAAAACTTAAAGATGATTCAAGACAAAACATTGTGAACAAGCGAAGACCAGCTCTGGATATTCAGCCTCCTTGAAGTATTTTAAAAGAAAACAAATGAACAAACCATCAAGGAAAACTGGTATTCGAACACTAGAATTTAACTCATCCCACACTTCCCTTAACCTTCCCAGTTAGCTGCATCCCCATTCCCTCCACACTGGATAACCACAGGTGTATGGGTTCAGTTAAAGTCACCCTAGGCTAGAGCTGGCAGGACTGATCAAAGCAATACAGCTGCCATAAATGATGACACTCCAGTGGCATCAGGGCTGTGCCCGACACTTCATGAGCTGAAAGTGGGCTTGGACCTAGTAGGGACAAGCTGAGGATAAGCAGCCCAGCCAGAGCAATTTCCACTTGAGCACAAGAAATTTCCTAGGTACCCCTTTTAGCCCACGGGTAGGAGCAGCTCACAACCTTGACTAGAAGCCCACCCCCCGTAGAGGATGGAAAAGATCAAGCCTCAGTCCAAGAGAAACCTTTGGCTTGAGGCATTCCAGAGCCAGATAGTGCACAGTAAAAGCAATTCAAGAGCCAACTCGACATGGTAAAACCTGCAGCAAAGCTACAGCACTGGAAGCGGGTAAGGAAGCATGTGCTAAGTATGACACCAAACCAAAAAACGGGTGGCCCCTGTGCACCATCAGGGAGTTACAAGATGCATACTATGACTGTGCAAGCAAGCACCAGCTTCTGGCAAGACAGAAATTACTTTAAGAAGGCTATAACCCCCGATTTACACTTTAAGAAGGATATAACTCTTGATTTAGAGCATAAAATGACCAGTTGTTGATGTGGGTTAGAGCATGGCTTCCTCTGTGAGCATGTTATCACAGATGCTACAGGGAGAAGCTAGGTATGGTAGCCCACATTAAAGCCCACACTGCTGTGGTTAGCCTGCTGAAGTTTCAGCTGGCTTTTGCCTCTCTCTGTACTACAGCCAGAAGTGTTGACATACATTTAAGACCTTTCATGTGTGGGTGTACTGCGAGACCCGTGGGCTGCGGCACAGCCTGCCCACGAGATGTAGTCAGCGGGTAAAGAGTTGTCACTATCTGTGGAAAAAAATCTGAGAACATGCACAAACAGCCGAAAACAACATTACTAACAGTCACGGGCACCTTGTTGGCTAACAGTGGCAAAGACATTAGTAAGTGGAAATAGCCTTATGCTACACATACATGGGTTCCTACACAGGACGATGAGAACTAGATATACTACTTTGCCTCATACTGGGTCATGTTTTTTTCCACTTGATAAAAAGTCATGTGTTACTCTGAAGTTTCTTCTGCTATTATCAACTTCTTTCAAACCTAACTGAGTAACTATCATACTGCTATCACTGAACCCGCATGAGAGATTTGACAAGTGGAAAGAATTAAAATAAATTCTCTAGCACGAGTTTTCCTATAGCTGTTCATCAATTCTCACTAAAAAAAAAAGTATCCTGAACTTACACAAGTTAAAACTCTATAAAAGCATTTAGACTGGAACAACTGCTTTGAGGTTCATTCCAACCAAAAATATTTTTAAGATTTAAATTCCTTATATTAGCAATAACTTAGGCACAGGGGAGAAGACGACAGAGCAGCAGTCATTACTCTGATTACAACCAAAAGACACAGGTAAAACACATGCAGAATGAAGCTCTACAGCCTGTGTTAATTGAACAGTTTCTTGTAGCCTTGAGAGCTACAGCTACTACAACCTCTGCTTCTCAGCTGCACTCGAGTTACCACCTGACAAATCTTCCAAGCAGCACAATCAAATCTATACAAATATTCAGTGTGTCTTACTGCCCAAACATTTTAATGGATAAAATGAGTGTGTGAGGAAAAGTGCATGGAATTCATTAAGAATCATAAGCAAACTCTTCCTCACAGAGAAGTCCTAGGACATCTAACAGTGGTGAAACCAATAGGCTTCTATAGCAAATTGCGCCCGAGAGCACTCCAGCATTTTCTAGGCCAGGTGTTTTCGGGCTTGCTTCAGGAAATTTAAGTGAAATCAGTGTCATGTGCCAAACACCAGCTCCTCCACCATCCAGAGACTTCAGAGTTAAAAAGAATCACTATGAGGTCATACAATCACATAATGTAGCCCTTCATTTAGGATCTAACTTAATTCCAAATATTTCTGATTATTTCAACAGGACTGGGGTAAAGTCCATGCAGGCACATGCCAAGTGTTACATCCTCATTTTAACACATCTTTCTGGAAAAACAGAAGTGGTTGGGGGAAAGATGCAGGAACTGCCCATCTGTGGTCTGCTTGCACTTGTAACCATATGATCATATAAGCTTGAATCAGACCATGCTGTCCTAAAGATTGCTTCACAGGGTCTACTACCACTCACAGGCTCATCATTATGACTTTTCCCTCCACTTCACTTGCTAGTGATATGCCTTATTCAATATCACTTCCATTACTTGTTAATGGATTTTTCTTCCCACATTCAAGCCTTTCTTCTGTATGAAGATCTAAACATTGCTACAGTCAGCAAGCAAACACACTCCTGAGTCACTTCCAACCCCTATTATCTTGCTCCTAATAGACCTCTTTCAAATGGCTCCCTGACAGCATTTTCTTCTTCCACCCTTGGATTGACACAGAGAGGACAGGAACTCCTCTCTCAGACATTAAAGATAGCAAGTGTTTTACCCACTCATCTCAGAAAAGATGAAACATCTGCTTGAAAGCCTTCTGTTGCTTCTCCTCAGCAATTAAAGCCAAACCTGGCTAGACCTTCTTCATAACCCAGAGCCTAAACACCTTTGCTCTTTGCCTCCCCCCCCCCCCCCCCCACAGCCCTTTCCCTTTTGCTGCTGAGCACAGCTCACCCCGTGCCACTGCACAACACTAGAACATCACCTGCAAAAATACACTTGATGCTTCTAGGCATACACCAAAAGCCTCCATCATCTACCAGCTTTCACGTAGATGCTCAGCAACTTCTAGTCACGTATGCTGGGCATACACAATCAACAACTAACCCGATCTTACCATCAGCCTGTAACATCTCAGTCAATCTAAAAATGTCCTGATATTTATGTATGAATATATGTAGTCAAGTCACTGGCAAATTTATTTTTTGGTGATTGTGTGTGTGTGTACATATACATATATGTCTGTATGTATACACACATGCACACAAAAAACTAAGTCAGCCAGTGACTTAAATGGCTTTAACACTGCTTCTGAAGAGGAACCTCCATAAGATAACATATGGTTCTACCAGGTACAGAGCTAGCAAAAAACCCCCAAACAAAAACCCCTTTATCTCAAATCTCATATAGGCAATGAAAACAAAAGCTCAGGCCTTTAAACACCAACATACATAGAAATCCAGAACCAGACCCCATATTTGTAGCGTATACATTGTACATACATTTTTACCCGAGACATAGGAAGTTAGCTATTGCCAACATTGCCAGTCAAATTTAGGCTAATAAGTTATCATGTACAACAATCTTTTGTATCAGACAAGAGCAAAATGGAAAGGCAACTCCAGTAATACACAAATAATTACCTGCTGCACTTGGGAAACAGTTAGAGGAGAAAAAAAAAAAATCACCAAACAAAAACTACTCCGACCATCAACCGATCAGCTTCATGAAGCCGCTCTTCCCTGCTAAATCAGCATGAACTGCCTCGTGTTTCCATGTTGAGGGCCCAAGGCTACATTTCTCCCTGCTGAATAACAGGAAGACAGCAAGAGGCATAACCCACAAATCTCCAAATATACATGGTCATGCATGTGCCTTGATAGAGAACACTTCAGAGTTTATTTTAGAACTTAATAAATATACTGTAGTTAAGTATTTTATTCTTGAACTGAAGATTTTACACCCTAGGAGTGCAATTAAATGCACAAAAAAAGGCAAGATAACTTTTTTCGTGGGTCCTTTTGAAAGGCTATGAAAACACATGGCTGGTTCTTCTATGGAGAGGTACGTAGGACTGAAAACCTTCATATCTAGACTAACTGGTATTACTTCACGAGTAATTCTTTAACAGTCTTTAAAGGGGAAAGTACTGTGGAACATAAGCAAACACCCACATACAGAGAAACACCTCTAAGTTTGGGAACAGCAACACTATCATTGTTGGCACAAACTGTATTTAACCTGCCTGACTGTATCACACACAGCACATGTGTAGCACACACACTGCCAGTCTTGGATTGCATGTCCCCCCCCGCCAGCATCTCTGCCTCATTTTGTGTATATTTAGTGGGAAGGTGTTAGTTTCCCCACACACACACTGCCCTGTGTTGAAGCCTTACTACACAACACACAAACCCCACTCCACAGCCAGAATGATTATTTACTTCAGCAGTTTTCCTGCAATGTTCTTCACCCCAATAGCACTTGCTTCACATGCGCTAATTTGTCTTAACAACCCCTATGAGACAGATATCATTAAGCTGCTTGTTTTAAAAGATAGAGCATAAAGCTAATTGACTTTTGAGCAGCAAAATTCTGGCAGAAATCGGTTACCCCTGTGACTACCAGTAGGCAGCCTAACAGAAACACATGGTTCCCACACCTTCTTCCCCACGTTCCTTCATCACACATATATTGCTTTTAACATAACAGGTGGTCATCACTGTGCCAGCTCTAAGGGGGACTTTATTACCCTGGAGGACACCGGGGCGGGGAAGGGAAGTGGCAGTGTTGAATACATCCATCAGATTTGGAGTTTGGTTTGAGATGCCTGGGAAACATCAAATGGCCCATGATGGCAAGGCTCTCCAGCTACCTCTGCAGGCTTTGAAGCACCACAAGCCAGCTCCCCAAAGAAATAAAAACCATACCATTATTTACAGCCTGCAAAAAATGAAATTTAAGTGACCAGGGTTAGAAAACACATATGACTCTCCAGGGCAACAACGATTTACTTTAAACAGATTGCATCCCTGCTTTTCCTGCACCCCCATGCTGCACTCAGCCCTCCCAAGCAGCCAGCCCGGGGAGAGCCTTGGGGCAGCCCCACTCTGCGCACCACTGGGGCTGGAGTCTCTCCACAAAAATTAAACTGTGTGCAATGTAACCAATGACTACATATGCCTATCCACAAGCCACGCACGGGAAACCCTAACTCTGATCATTCATGGCTTGCAAGGGCTGACCAAAAAGCCTTAATAATGTCATTTTACTGCAGGCTTCTGCATGCCAGTGTCCTTTATGAAAAAAAAAAAATAGAGATGGGAAGGGAGATGGGCAAAGAACGTACGCAGTATGGTGCAGAATTATAAACTTTATCTCAAATGCTTGATCTAACAAAATAACCAATGCCATTAAATGGTTTTCATTCACTGTATAGGAGCTGGGTTG
This sequence comes from Anarhynchus alexandrinus, assembly GCA_008711295.1. NCBI lineage: Eukaryota > Metazoa > Chordata > Aves > Charadriiformes > Charadriidae > Anarhynchus > Anarhynchus alexandrinus. Next base: position 2,604,577 of record VUYV01000087.1, on the reverse strand, counting down.
CGTTCAAGTCTCGGGACCCTGGATCAGTCCCCAGGTGGAGCTACCTGCCCCAGCTCCTTGCGATGATGGCACCATTCCTCACCAGGTCCAGGCTGGATGGGGCTTTGAGCAACCTGGTTTAGTGGAAGGTGTCCCTGCCCATGGCAGGGTGGGTGGAACTCGATGATCTTCGAGGTCCATTCCACCTCTAACCATTCTACGATTCCAGCAGCTGCAGCCCAGACAGCCAGGGAACAGAGTTCGCAAACTGCCGTCGTGACACTAAATGCATCCAATTCACACCACAGACATTCATATTGTTTCCCAGATGAAGGAGCAGCCTTGACACTCAGAATTAAAAAGCTGCTGATAAATCAGTGAGTCCAAGACAGCCAATGTATTTTTTTTAAAGATTACTATTTAAGGGAGCAGTATAGTGCACCCCAGTAACAAAGGGATTGTGGTAATCAAAGTATCCCCTGTAGAAAATTCCTGCAAAATTGGGCAGTGACAGTACCCAAAAGAAAAGCTCCATCAGGGTAAGTAAAAAAAACCCTAAACACAAAAACAAACAATAGAAACCTTGCAGAACAGTGATCTTTCTCCTTTCAGAAGGAGTAGAAACTCCTCCAGTNAAGAAAAGCTCCATCAGGGTAAGTAAAAAAAACCCTAAACACAAAAACAGACAATAGAAACCTTGCAGAACAGTGATCTTCCTCCTTTAACTTCTACAGGACTGGAAACCAGATGTATTTCAGGTATTTATTTATTTATTTATCCAGACTGCCGAGAACTATGAAGTCTTGAACATATATTGAAAATGTAATTAAAAAACAACAACAACTAACCCAACTTTCTTGATTATAGCTTTTGAATTACTGAATAACCTACAGGATAACAGCTTTTCTCCTGCTATTTCTCAGTCAGTGCAGATCAAGCTGGAGGGGAAAGGTGTGTTTGGTGTTAGGCTATAGCACAAGGGTAGTGTATCCATTTATTTAGGAAAGAGATTCCCACCCCACCACCAAATAGATACAAGTATATTTTATGTTTAATATGAAATAACATAAGAGTATACAATTGATATGCCAAGTGAGGTATAATCCATAATCAGTTCTAGGGTTTGGGGTTTAAAATTCCTCTAGAACCCCCTAGAACCCCCCTTTTTTTCCTTACTACATTTTACAGAATTTCCTTAACCTTCCTTAAACACCATCTCTTTTCTGCCTATGGGTAACTGGAAAGCCCTTTCTTTATAAAGCTATCAAATCTTATTTTTGGAGAAGTGAGGCGTCAACCATTTCCCCCAGGGCCTGGGAGCATCTCCTCAGAAATAACTTTCCTGACCACCCTGTCAGTGACACACAGGGATTCAAAGCTCAACACCAGCTGGAGGGTTTGGGCCACCTGGTCTTGGGCAGGTTTTAGCTCACCTGCTGGCACAACCAGGCATGAAAACCCCAAAGAAGAGAAACAAGGAGTAGCTTTGCTCCTCACCATCGAGGAGTAGCTAACAGCGTGGAAAGGAGCAGGCAGCAGTCTGCATCAGTGCGCGAGATGAATATAAAAAAGAAACCAAAACACAATTTGTTTTGCAGATTAATAAAGGAAGTGTTTTCATATAATTAATCATGCTCCGCGAGGCTGCTTTACACAACGGCGTTCCTCCCTACCCCCAGCCGTCCCACACGAGGCCTTAGCCGGACTAAAATTTTGCAAAGCCTTGCATTGTTCCGCCTGACACCGGATCAGCGAACACAAAAAAGCAACTGCCAGCTCAAAAGCAATCCGGTGATAGAGCCTGGTGCTATCTAATCAAGGGCAAAAGGTCACTTCCGAACAACTGGGCAATAAAAGATTATTTCCAGCCGCAGAACAGAAAGGCCCAGTGGTGGATGCTTGAAAGAGGGGGGTGGAAGGAGGGCAAAAGGGCTCCCGTCTGTGGGAGGAAGTGCATTGAATAAAGCCAGCAGACGGGAACCATCTGGCTTTGTGCGTGGTCTGTTCTTCAGAAGAGAGAGAAAGCCCCCTCAGCGGGGCCAGTGACTCCATGCAATGATTCAAACTTTTCTTTTTTTGTCCCCCCCACCCCGCCTTTTTTTCCTCTCCAATTTAAAAGTGGCTTTCCCAGGCACCAAGAAATTGGAAAAGGGAACTTTCCCAACAGGCGGACATGTCTTATCAAGTGCAAGCTGCAGGACGGAGCCCACGTTTTGATTTGGTCGTGATAGATGGCTCTTATCAGGGAGCAAGGCCTGTGGCTAACCAGAGGGGGTTTTTTCATTTGTTTTGTTTTTAAAGATGGCTTCAGAAGAAACCTTTCAGGGACTGGGCACACTTAAATTCCCAACCCACCCAATACACTGAGTTTGGTTGAGTTTTTAAACAGCAAATGGCATTTTCAGCAGTATCACCTTTATTATGTATACTTCATGCATTTCCCCCCTTCTTCTCACTCTCCACTTGTTATATGGCCTCATTTGAATGAAAGCAAGAAAATAAAAGGGCCAGATTACATTCAGTCCAGTTGCCATGGCCTGTGGGAGGGCAGAATTGCAAACACTTCAGTACAAATGGTCCGGTCCCTCCTCCCTCCCTTCACCCCTGCAGTTGTCCTACATGTCCTCACTTTCCCTCACGACGTGGTTCGCACCGGAGGCCCTTGGCACTCAGCGGCGAGGAGCTGAATCTATTCAAGCTCCCAGACACCTCCTCCGTTCACTAGTGAATTAACTTTAAGCATGCAAATCACACTAATCCAGAATTCACAGGAGAGGAAGTCAGGAGGGTTCCCAGTGCTCTGGGAAATATTTTTCCTTTCGGGAAGAGAAGGGGAGGAGGGGAGGGGGGGTGGTGTCATTGCACTCTTCTTTACAGCTCGCTGCAGGTCACTCTGGCTCATCTCAAAGAAAGTTTAGTTCAGAGGCTCAGCTTGACATTCATTGGTTTCTAAATCTGAACCTCTCGAGCAATTGTCCCAGCAAACCTAAGAATTGGGGCCTGAGCAAATAGCCACCGACTAATCCTGCTGTAGTAGGGGGGAAACGAAGCAGTTAAATGTCCAGTTTATCAACAGAAAACAACAACTGAGCCTTTGTCCTAACAGGGTGCATTAGAAAACCATTTGGCAGGGCTCATCTGCATGAGAAACCAAGGCGGCTGGGAAACACCGACATACCTTTTAGAGAGATCCATGCAAACATCAGATGAGAAAAATATTCCTGACATTGATTTTTTTCTGTAAGGTCACCTTCAAAAAGGAAGAAAACTCAAGAATTTTGAGTAAGTCTGACACAGCTTGACACTTGAGGGGCTTTATCTTAAATAAACACCACCAAAAAAGCCCACAAAGCAAGAGTTAAAACGGAGAAACATGACACAGCAGGTCCTCTGCCATAGCCTACTTGGTACAGGACAGAAAAAACCCACTACCAACAGCAATTCAACCAAATGGTCAAACCAAGGACTGCAACAGCTGCAGTATTTATTCTCCACAGCTCTGCAAAGCAAAGGCACCATGCAGATACCAGTGTTTCTGCTATAGTCTCAATAAAAGACTAGATATCAAACAGGTATGGAAATGTGTAATATATTTTGGAAACCTAAAGCAAACAAAGGAAAGCCATTGAGTTGAAATGGACCACTATAAAGTGGGGAAAAAAAACCAATGCCACTCCTGCTGCCCCTCACTACTCAGTACTGATCTATTCTCAGTTTTTACCTAACTAAGAGTTTCTGATTAGTCACAAACATTTTTCTCCAAGGATTTTTAGACACCCAGAAGGTGTTGGAAAAGCACAGACAAAGGACTTTCCCCACCACGTTCCCTATTTCCTCAAGATTTGAGCAAAAAAATCCTGTCCTAGTGCTCAGAGTGAGGTACATAACCCATACAGCATACATGGAAACTGCATTCCACTCCCTCTGCAAATTCAGTGGGAAAACAACCTGAAGGTGGGGGGGAAAAAAAAAAAGTTTAAAGCAGGTGAGCCTCAGGTTAAGACTGCTACAGCTTTAACAGCAACTTTCAACACAAGCGAAACCACTTACTAGAACAACAAAGTTCTGTGCAAGGAGGAGATCTCCAAGAAAGTGTGTCCCCAGAGCAGCCCATTTACAGACAAGTCAAGGCTCAGTGAGAAGGTTATCATCAGGAAGATCACAGCCCCAAACTCCTAAGTCACAACCTACACAAAGCTTTTAAAGAGAAGCAAAGCTAGCCTTTCCTGGAGTGCTCCCCCCCCAAAAAAAAAATCCACCCAAAGAGATGTTTCTGTAGCCCAGCAGTACATATTCCATATTAAAGCAGCAGTTCCATATTCCAACAGCAACAGAGACAAACATCTTCACTGCAGTGAGGCAGTTTCTACCCCCACATACCATGACTGAAAACCCAGAGAGCCACAGTTATTTTGGAGCCACACCGGCATTCTGTGAGGCCAGAGTGTGCCCTACTAGCCCTACACTAAGCAGCCACCCTGGTTTCCACTTCACTTAGCATTAATTACAAGCCTCTTTCTTGGATAGCTTGGCAGCTCTGCAGTTCAAGGAGGAAAGAAAAAAAAAAAAAGAAAGAAATCTCATCCTATTAAGTGTAGCCCAGCGACCAAAAGACTCAGGAAGATAGGAAGCCTTTCCCAGGATGAACAAACAGCAGAGTTGTACTTGAAAATACAGGTTTTAATTGCAAGTGGCATTTCTAAGCTACCCTACTCCTGGGGCCACCTCAGTGCAGGCAAGGCACACCATCAGACAGTTAATACCCTCAAACAGCCTCCCATTCCCAAGCCACATACAGGGCTTGCATGGTTTTAAACACGCAGCATTTGTATCACAAAAGCCACTCAAAGGCCCTGCCCTGGACATGGCTCATCTCTAGTTAGGCACCCAACAAAGAACAAGTGTACCCTCCTTCAGGAAGTAGCTCAGTTTGGTCTCTCTGGCAGGCTCAAAACAAGCATTTCGCAGAGAGCAGATACTGCAATTCACATACCAAAAACCTGTAGCTTAACCACAGACCAGTTTTATTACCAACACGCTTTCAAAGCACACACCACAGCACCCTAGAGCAGAGACTCACCGAATACAGGCTCCAGCAGGAAAGGAAAAGGCCAGCAGTACCCCAGAAGGCACACAGCAACATGGCGGGCCTCTCCCAGCTTAATGGCGGCAGGCCTTGTGGCACACCTGAAGAAGATCAAGACTGATGGTGAGCTTAACAGCCCTACATATAAGGAAAGGCTCTCCGCCTGGGTTTCTCCTCAGGTGTTGTAGATTTGTACCTGCTAATTTTGTGGCGGGACACAGCTGCTCCTGAGGGGCAGGAACAACTCTGCCACAAGGGCCTCTGGGTGCTCAGAGCTTTCAGGGCAGATTATTTTTTTTCATTTTACCCTGAATTTACAGGTTCTGGAGCATTAGCCTACCACACTCTCAGTATCCTAACTTGCTTAGCCAACAACCTACACGGTGCACTGCTCTGTCTTGCTGATTTGGGATCTTTTAGGTTTGTACACTGAGGGAAATGTATTCCAGTAATCTACCGTGCGGATTAGGTGTGCAATCACTATTTCTTACATCCAGTTGTAAATCATAGGGTTTCCTGCCTTGGTCTAGATAAGACTCTAACCCCTAGGCTACGCACCAGCTGACAATATCAAATCCTTTTGTTAAGGAAATGATTGCAGATGACTAAACGCTTTCGCCTGTTTCCCTTTGCCAGCTAGCATCTCCTCTGTACGCCTGGACTGAGCTGAAGCTACTCCAGACAAGCAGCAGAAACCATTTCTCCCCTAGAAAGTTGAAGCTGAGACTCTTCAGACAAAAAATGCCATGGGGAGTCTGGCTAAGGGTCACAGCTCTCCATTACCCAGGGGTACCAGAGCAGGCACGCACAGGCAGGGCCAGGGAGCCCAAATACCTCTACCAAAAGGGATGGGATGAGGACAAGACAGGATTAGAATCGGATCCAGCCAGCCAGGGAGGAGCAGGAACCAGGGACAAGGATAGTGCCACAGGGGCATCAAGGGAAGACCAAAGCAGGCAAGAAGAATTAAAATTCAGATTAGCGACTGCAACCAGCAAGCCAGGTGAGCAGCGGGGGAACGGATGGCTTCATGCCGTGTACTCAAGCAGTATTAGTGGGGTTTGCAGAGCAGTCCTGCGAGGCTGCAGTGGGACCAGCTGCAGTGCAATGGTCCCACCGGCCTGATCAGGGAAACCATGAGGCTGTCCCAAAGAGAGCAAACACTGCCAAGCCAGCTGGTTGACAAGGTGCTGCCAATACTGGAACCAGTCCTTCCTGCTGGTTCTTCCAAGAAGATCACAGACCTGGAGATCTGGACTCCAACAGAAAACAAATCCTAAGGCTATTTATCCTCAAGGAGGAGATGCTGTCATCATGCTTAAGGACAAGACAAAGAGAGCAATCAGAGATCACTCCACTGGCATGGAAGAATTGCCATGGTCATATAGCTCCAGCAGTGCCACCCTGGCCTGATTTTAACTGCCAGTGAGTCCTCGTGGTCTTACCCTGTCCCATAAGTCAGCTGCAAAAAGGGGGCTTTCCCTAAAACCTCCTCTCCAGCTGTTGAAGCCAAGGCTCAAGAGCTGTGTTAGTGGCACTCCCCTACATCCGACCTGGCCTTACAGACCATTCCCTGCGTTTCCAGCGCAGGAGGGCAAAAGAGACAGAGCTACCTCCACCCAAAACACTCCCTTTAAAACCGTATCCTGGCAAGATCTGGCTCCTGTGGCCTTCACGTTGGGAAGTGCTTAACTCCAGTTATGTTTGAGCCTCACAACCTTCAGTTTCCAGCCCTTTTTGTGCCCTGTGGCAGTCCTGCTGGGGAGAGACTACTTTAAAGGTAAGATGATTGCCAAAGAAGGGCATATAGACTATGTTGCACAAAATCCTCACACTTGCTCTGTGGGGTGCAGTATGGTGAGATGGTGTGCAAAAGCGGGGAAGGATAGGGAAGTAAAACCAAATGTCACCACTTATCCAAAAATGCCGGGAAGAGTGGTATCTCTAAATAATAGGAGATAACATCTCAGCTGTCTTCCAAAAACTTAAATGAGGATATATAAGCCTTTAAAACAGTCACCTTTGAGACCATAATTTCTTCACCTAATGGTTCCCTTTGCATGCTCCCTTCTTACTAATGCTTCCAGAAAGCAGAATTAAAAGTACTTCATACAACTGAGATACATATGTAATAATATTGCAGTGTATTCTTGAAGTACAGTACCAACACTGAGCAGTAATATCTCATAAAATACCCATTATGGTCAGAATTACCTGTACTGTGTGGAAACAGAGGCAGGAAGATGGGATGTTTTGCTTCTTGTCCCTGACCAAGGTTGAGATTTGAAGGCAGATCTTCCTGGCTTAGTCTTTTCATTCACACTACTTCCTACATACATAAAGTATAAGATCACAGTTTATCAGGAGAGCAAGTGGGTTTTTTTCCCAGGAAAAGATGACTATGAAACAGGTTCCACCACCACTTATTATCAGACTGAGGAGTGAGAGTTGTCTCTACGGAAGGAAGACCTGGGGTCTGAGGGTCTGCTGACCTCCCTTCACATTTGCATCTCAGCCAAGGTTCAAGCCAGCTTGGGGAATTTCAAAAACTGTTTGCCCTTCTGACTCTGTTGTATCACCTTGTCTAACTCATCCATTGTTCTGTTGCTTTCATCGCTCGTGCTTCTCCTCTCTTCAGCCGTTACTACACAACGACTGGGTTCGCCTCTGTGGGATGCTTACCACCATAGCTGCAGGCTCCCTCCAGCGTGCCGCAGGCACGAAACCGAAAACTCTGATGTCATGTCTCGTAACCCATCAAAAAGTGCCTTGTTTAAATCAGAGAGATTGGATGAGATCATTAGAAGTTTTAACTATTCTCTTTTTTTGGCATACCACCTGCTTATCTGGGAGACATTGTGAGAGGGTATTGTAAAGGTTACGTAAAATCAAAACAAAGTCATCAGGCATTCCTCTGCCCATCATTTGTTTTGGCAAATTTAAAAAAACATGATGGAGGCGTCAGTTTCTGCAGCAGAATGTCACGTACGAGCAAGGCTGACAAATAGAACAGTCTGCCCAAATGCGCTGGGGAGATTTTAGATGTAAGAGAGGAAAATCTTTGGTTTCTGTACAGTGCATATGCAAATATCCCCACTTATCATCTCTGTATCTGCAGAATGCAAAAGCAGGAGGAGGAAAGGGTTATCTATCATGCAGCTTGTGTCATATGAGTTATTTTTATCATTAATTGTATTCTACATAAACACTACAAAAGAGACAGAAAGACCCTTTGCCAATACATCTCAGTGAAAGCCAGAAAGCAAGACAGGGGAAGAAATGAAAAAAAAAAGGGGCAAGAAAAAAGGACTTCACTGAGTTTAAGTGACTGCAGGTGGGATTCACCTCACTTAAATTCAGCCACCCAAATGTTAGGCATCTAGTTTTATCTGTTCAGCTGTGATTCCTCAACAGCCATCAGAGTGAGGTACCTCCACTGAGACCTTCACCCCACCGACCTGAGGCTGGGCTGAATCCCCCTCCAGCCCTGCCTTTCTGACCCCTCTGATTACAAAGGAAACCCAAGCAACCAGCCTGGCCCTCGGCTGCCAGAAAGCGGAGCATCTAGTAGCAGAGCTGAATCCCAGCCTACGCAGCAAGGCTTTCAGAAGGCCGCTGCGGTGGGGGTTCCGGCTAACAGAAATTAACTCCCTCCCATCAAGGTTTTTATTTTGGCCACCTTTGCAAGCCTGCCAGGCAGTTTGTACCAGTGGTTCGTTTATAGATAAATTCAATGCTGAAAGAGTCGTGGATCCAGTCTAGCAACATCAACCCAATTACCAAAACAGACTGTCTGGCCACAGCACCCTCCAGGTCAGACCTGAGGTTCCTTCAGCAGAGACAGTCAGTGGCAGTGGCAATGCTCATGGCAGGAGCTGCTATGTAGAAACAACATTCAAGCCTGGCTCAGTTGCATTGGTTTGACTTTTCTTTTGATTAAAACATCAGCTTAGGCTCTCCCCTTGCTCTGTGATACACTAATTAAGCTGGGCAGCAAGAACATAAGAGCCGGTCCAGTTGAGAGGCACCAGCCTGGCTCCTGTACTCTTACCTGTGTGTGCTAAGAAAGAAGTGATAGTTGCAGTGAAATAGCAAATAATTATTAAATAAGGGGAAAACATATATTTTGTCTCAGCAATTCTAAATCAACTACTGTGCTGAGAAGTAATGATCAGCAGTATTATCTCCTGCCAGGAAAAGGTAAGAGACTTCTTTGAAAGAAAATGTGTATATTTATAACAGAAAAAAAAATGCCCCTTACACTGTGACAGAAGTAAAAACACAGTGAATGCCTATGGTGTCGAGTTCCAGGTGGACAAGAATTAAAAAAAAAAAAAAGAAAAAATGGTTATAATTATGTTCTCTTGATGTAAAGAAATGGTCTTTTTTGAACACACATACAACATAAAATCACTTTTTTTCCCGTTGGTGTAATTAGCTTCAATGAAATTTCCAAAACAAATTTTAAGAGTTTAAGGATTACAAACCCTCACGTGCAAAGTATGTAGAGAGACACGCAAAAAAATGCATCTAAGTGCTCCTTTTCATTCCCACCCCTGCAATTGTCTCGTTCCCAGCTCTTCTCTCACTGGTGTGGCCCTTATGCATGAGAGTCAATGCATGGCCTTATCTTGAGTGTTTCAAGTTATCAATTAAAGGCAAAATGGACTTACAAGGTCAATATTTTTAAAGCCAGTAGCCTGTGGTTAGTTTCTGAAACCCATATGTAGGAACCAAGTAAATTTGATTTTCAGAAATTTTAAGATTGTATCGTCCAGAGAAGAGGCCAATTTTTAGGTAGCCCTTAGATGGACTTGTGAGCTTCACTCCAGGCTCCCGTCCCACAGGATCCATAAGACGAAGTTGTAACTAAATCCAATGCACTTGTTTTTCTGTTCTATGTGGAGCGGTTGAACCTGCAAAGTGCATTTTTGTTCTCTCAGGCATACAAGCACGGGCTGGTAACCTGCGCATACACATGCTTCCGCGACAATGGAGTGTACATCAGGAACTCCGGGATTCTTTGGTGTAAATTCAGTTTGAAAAAGGAGGAAAATAAATAGGAGATGGGCACCCTCCTGCTTTGGTATTTCCCTGACCCGTACTGGTGAGGCAATCCTTGCCACGTTTACTGGGATGTGCTAAAAGTTACCATGCGTGACATTCAGATTTGAACCTTACAGGAGAATCTCCCAACTCTTAGAGGGAGAGATCAGACACATGAGGATTTCTACGAGGTTTAGCAATGGGTGCTTAGTTACCTTTTAAAGAAAGAGACCTGCAATGTCCAGGGCACGTTTGGCCATCTGTGGGAGACGTGGCTTTCTGAGGGCAAGCGGAAGCGCTGCTGCAGAGTTGCAGGTGGAAATGGTAATGGGCACATACCTGGGAAGGACTCTAAGAGCGTGGGGACCACAGTGGTGCAGCTGCACGCTGGTCACTGAGGGCTAGTTCTGCCTCCCCTCCGGAGAACAGAATCTAATAAACCTGAAAAGTAAGTGCAGGCACACAGAGGGTGTTTACACTGCTAGAGAATGACATAGAGAACGGTGGGCTGGATTTTTTTAGATGGACTGCTGTGGTCCAAAGCAGCTTGCATTGACAAATACAACTACATTGTAAATGTCAGTTACATGTAAATACATCTACTGCTACAGCAGCTCACATTTTCCTAACGCAATGGTACAAGATTTAGGAGCAGTAGTAGCAAAAGCCAAAATTATTGAACCTTTGCTAAAATGTATTGTGGTTTTCCAAAGAAAGGAAAAATTTTTCATGTATATCTCCTGCATCTTCCTAAATTATCTGCAAGGAACTGGAGAAAGCAGGAAATAGTCACAATCCCATAACAAAGCTACCAGTCAGGCGATTTTACAGCTTGGCTCTAAGCCTGTGCTCAGAATCTCTCCCTCTTCTTTCTCAGAGCTCCCGATGAAGATCAGCACCAGAGGGCATGGCCATCCGGTCATCTGCAGAAGATGTACATCTGAAGTGTTGCAGCTCTGCCATCCCTTCCTTCTTCTGCGATAGTTTCTGCTGCAAGATTTACAGTCTAAACGATATCACTTTTAAGTCGTAGAGGTAAGAGGGGCAGCTACGACAGGAAGGAGGAGAAACAGAAGTAGGTTATTGAGTCAGTTTTTTCCAAGTCTTGCAGATGGTGAGAACAAGAAGCAAAATCATGTTCACAGTTAAAGCTAATGAAATTCTACAAGCCTCATGGGAAACTCAGAAACACAGGCATAAAGTGCAGAATTGCTTCTTGTTTTCATTTCTTTTTTAATACCTTGCTTACTTGTTCAAATGCATGTGGATGGAGTGCATGGACAGAATTTCCTCAGGTGCTGCTAGATACATCCCCTTTTCTGGCTCATATCCATCCATGCCTGCAGCCTCAGTAGCCACCTACCTGCTTGTGGCTTCAGGCAGGGAAGGAGGGAAGGAGAGCAGATAACTGCCTCAGAGCATGTTTAACACAGAGAGGCAGCCCTAAAGAGCATGTGCTGCCTCCAGGTACGGCACTGCATGACATTTCCCCTGCCACCAGCATCAGACAAAAGCAGCGCCTTCCCCTCCTTTTGCCTGGGTACCCTGTGTTTTATAAACAGTTCCATCAGCATTACCAAAGGAGGGAGCAACTTCTCAGGCCAGCAGTCCCAGCACCAACCTGGGCCCTCGTCAAGAAAGAGACAAACAAAACCAGACGCTGCCTTGGGAGGGCAGACATAGGTGAGACGCCGAACACAAGTATGGTTTGCTAACAGAGCAAAAATTTGAGTAGTGCTACTTGCATTAGCCAGGATTTACGGGAGCAGGTTTTACCCAAGCAAGCTTTTCCATCTCTCTTCCAGTTTCTGCACACATAAAGTTGGCAGATACAGAATGCAAGTGGGCATTTACATAGCGGGCAACTACATTATGTGTGTGCACGAATCTCCCGTGTCCTCAGGAAGTTTCCACATACACAGCAAGGCCGAGTAAATAGTTAGCTCTACATGCCCAAAGAGAAATCTCTGCAATCAGCATGTCCAAAGGTCCGTTTTTATTTTCCCCATTATTTTTTTCAAAACTTGCCAGCATACTGCCTCGCAGCCTACAATGTGCAGACATGAAATCCACTTCTGAGGGCAGGTCACTTATTCTGAAGTTTACCTCTTCCCTGCTACCTGTGAGGAGCCTGCGCATCCCAATTCAGACATTTTCTGTCTGCCCCAACCCATTTTTAGATAAATGCTAATAATGACACAAGAGCATCTTTTTTGCATCTTCTTCCTGGGTGTCCACAGAGCTCTCCATTAAGCAGATAAGGTTAAACAACAGACACTTATATCTTTATGTGGTAAAACAAGCTTCTGTATTGAAGATAAACTTTACAGGACAGGTGGTTTCCTCGAACTGAATGTACACAAGAGAACATTTCACTGTCCTACATAAACGTCAACAAGGTATGAGAAACGCGCACCTAATAAAGGAGATAGAGGATACAATAAAAAGGGGCCCTAAATCAAAGAGCAGGTTCCCAACAGTAAACTCTCACATGCTGGGCTGATTGAAACAGGGAGCTTGGCCAGACGGTGCTGCGTCGCCTTCAGCACAGCCATGTCACCAGAATTGCCTGAAAACCCAATTTTGTATCAGCGAGCAACCCAACAGCTCTGTGCTTCTGCTTCTTCATTGAATAAAAGAATATGGCTTGGAGGTACGTTTGACCCACCACTACCATCATCTCGCTAGGGTGACATCTGGGACTGCATCCACAAGCCTAGTGGTGCAGTATCTATCTATATTGGGAGTTCGGTGTGTACTTCTACCTTTAGCAGCTTTAAAAAAAAAAAAAAAAAAGGTGGGGGGAAGCAGAGCAAACATTATCTATTGTTAATTACCTGTAAAGTAGGGCTTTTGCCACTTCCCCAGTTCCTAAGAGCTCTGAAGTGAAACCTGAAAGAAGCCACCCATTGTTTTCCATTGTGCAAGAGCCAGGAGCAAATAGGGCTCAAATTGCAGCTCTGAAAGGCAACAGGAAATTGGCAGCCCGGTAATCTGCTCCCAACTATTCAGGGTAACAAAGGCTACATTCCTCCTCAAGTAGTCACCATTAGAAACCCAAGGCTGATCTATTTAGTAAGGCCCACAGAATAAATCTGTGGAAATAAAGGGGTTTAATTAGAAGGCCATAGGATATGGCTCTAGTTTCTAGCCCCGCAAGTAAAGTGTATTATTTAGGCTCCTACCTAGTTTCCCACATATCCAGAGGCTGACAGCCGGAGATCAGGATCACTGCCATTTTCAAATATTATTTAAAACACAAAACAAAACAAAACAAGAAAAACAACTAACCCCTCCCCTCCCCCAATCTAATAAATGTGGAACTGTTCATTACAGATGGATCATGCTGCACAGTGTGCTGTATCAAGAAGATTTTAAATTGTGCTAGGATTATATATTTTTCCCCATAAGAGTATTAGCATTGCTTCTAAACCATCATAGTCAAACACCCGCACACACACACAATCTATGGCATGTTACAACACACACTTTATCCATATTCTCCAGCGAGCGCTACGGTTTCAGGCACCAAGAGGTTTTTCCCATCCGTTCATCTCTCTGTGCGGAAGAATGACTTAGTAAGTAAAACACCACGCTGCCGGTGGAAGACTTCTGGCTGTGCCGGTGCCTCACAGCGGGGCTCCACGCAGCCCTCCGGCCTCGGTTCTCCCACCAGCAAAAGGGAAATATTTTCCTGAGAGCTGTTTTATCAGGCACAGTTGATTTAAAAGAATTTAAGTCCAAGTGCAAAATGCTTTGAGCTACTTGTTAAGGAGGTATTGCAATTTTTACCACCTGAACAGATAAAGTTATCCCAACCCCAATGTGTTAGAGTTGTCAGCAGGAACAGCAAATGAGATTAATGTTTCCAGGGGATGTTATCTGCACCTGGCAGCAGTAATGGATGACTCTGGAACCACCATGGCAAGTGCTCCTGGTCCAGTACAGAGCAAGAGATGGAAAGGGGGGAAACAAGCACACGGGCTCTAAAGCTCAGGATTTGAAAGTCCATAAAAAAATCTCCATGGAGACTCCAGAGGGGATTCTTATAGGTCTACCACTTGCTCCCAGAGAGACCCTTTGATGATTTAATGCAGCAGAATTGGTGTGTTTTCAACTACAGCAGTATTTCCTCCCATAGTTTTGCAGGTCAGTAAACTGAAGACCAGACACCAGGTACTGCCAAACCTTGGTGAAGTTCATACCTAATCTGAACTTTGGACCAAAACACAATTGTGAGATCCGAGTATCCTGTATTTCCCACCCTGACTAAGCAGGCTCATCCTCACCGTGATTCAGAAGAGATACAGAACACGCAGAAATGTATTAAATCAGCAGGTGCCTCAGTAGTAGCAGATTGCTCACATAGTCCTAGCATGTTTCATCCAGAAAAGCTTTGCATGCTTTGTAGAAAAATGAACAAGTGTACAACTATTCTCTAAAAAGAAGGGGTCAGGTAAATGAGACTTGATTTTGCTGAGAAATAAATGTTGCCAAAAACGGATTTTGAGCAGGGGCAGCTAGGAGACCTTGATATTAAAAAGAAGGTACCGTGCAATCTCCCAATATCCAGGCTAGAGAAAGGCGCCAGCACTTTCCCCTTCCATCCAGACAACTAGCTTATTCATTTTCATTTTGAAGTGTCCTGCTCATAAAGTGCACAGATCCAAAAGCATCAAATCGAACACCACACAAGAAATGATGCTTTGGACAGGACCTTTAGCAAGTCAGGTAACTTCAACTTTTCCTCCTGCTTAAAGTGTGGAAGAGGAATCCTCATAGCACTAGAAAAATTGTCAGATGGTTTGGAAGTTGAAGCATGAGCCAGAAGACAGGCAATTTCATTTAAAATATACATTAAGTAGGTAATCAGTTACGTGATTTCAGCATATGCTTAGGGAATTCCAGCTACTTCTCACAGTTACTTTATCATATAAACTAAGAAAACCCTAACACTGATGAATGCTAGACATTCATAAGACACTGTGCTGTATCAACCAACCCAATTAATAAAAACAAAAAAGAAACCAAGGAAAAAACCCTACCACTGGTATCGAGTCCATTCCGAACGGCTGGCAGTGGCATCAGGCCCCAGCGTAAGTACGCTGTCGCCTGGCCAACTTAAGCAACTGGTGTAAATCCATCAACTTCATTCAGAAGAAATATTCTGTGGTATAAAAACCAGTCATACTACGGCAGCGACCCCGAAGGGTCAGGCGGGATGTGAGCCCCATTGTGCTCCGTATTGCACAAACACAATGAGGTTCAGCCCTTTGGGGTAGAGCCTCTTGTCAAACGTTTGTGCCTTTTGACAACGTGTTCTGTGGGATATTTGTTTTCAGATTGGTAGCACTGTACATCTATACAAAGGTTTACCAAACAGGGCGTGCGTACTATGCAAGAGAGGCAGAGCTACCAGGCACACCTTTCTCTAAGGACTAAAACAATTCTTTTCCTCAAAAAAAGAGCAATTCACAACAATTCCATTTTCGAGCTGAAGACAGCTGATTTTGTAATATGCCCAACAGTGTCGTTCCCCTGGAAGTACGCCGTTTCTCTTCCTTTTACAATACTGTCACGTGCATATGTCAGGAATATTGAAAGATCCCGGTGTATTTCCAGTCCTTTTTTGAAGCTAAAACCAGAAGTTATTCAGTAAGACTAGGGTTTCACCCCTATATGCTTAAACCTAAGAAGTAAGACCACGTGTGGTCTGCAGGAAATCTGTCCTGTATTTGTATTTATTAATAAGTAAATGAGGAATTATCTTATCTCCAGACACCCTCACCAGGAGAAGAGGGAGTGGCAGCTGCTGGCATTACACTGGGAAAAAACAACAGCGCGGCATCTCTTTATCACAAATATAAACCGAACCGGAAACGTCACGCCGGGAATAACGCTTCGTTCCAGCTGTGTGGGCTTCTGATATGCTGGTGACCCATATGTCCATGTTCCTCTTTTAGCCTTTAACAGGCACTGAGTTTGGATTTAACACTCCAGCCAAGAAACACAGTGTCTATCAGCATACGCGGATACAGACACGGCAAGGCATTCCCAACCAAGCTGAAGCGAGAGCACCTCGGTACATACACACCTACCTGTGTAGGTAAAAAACAAAGCTCATTTCAAAGCACACAGAGAAAACGCAGCTGAAAAGTGTAATGGTCATCACACGCTTGCAGGGATCTATGCCTCCCGTGAAGGTTCAGGGAGGGTCCGGGTGTTTGCACGGTGGGTGGTGGTCTTTACGTGCACTGCCAAGAGCTCTCAGCTCGCAGCAAGTGACTACTCACAGCGCAAGGGTGCACAAAGAGCCTGAGTGACTGTGCTGGGATTTTTAAAGGCTGAGACGGCACCAGAAAGCTCATCTGTGGGCTGTGCTTGCTGCCCAGCTCACGGAGCATCCTTATCCCACCAGAAGCCAGTGGGGCATCAGTCCCGTGTACCGGGGACAGCCCAAGTCCACGGTCTAACATCGAAGCAGAACATGCTGAAGGAAACTTTCTGGGTAGCTTAGAAGTTTTTTTGAATAGATCCTTCCAGTAAGTATAAAGCTTAACACAGGCCCCGTATGGCTGGTCAACTAATGCCAAGGGTGGAAGCCGTGCCTTGGCTACTCCCATCAGTGAAAGAACGGTGAAAAACCACCACAGTGTGGAAGTACAAATGATTAAGAGCTGCCCTAAAAGCAACTTGCCCACTGATGAAGGCTAACCAGAACAAGACCTGTGCAACCCACGCACTGTGTAAGGCTGGGAAATCCAGCTGGGTGATAGCAGAACAAAATCTTATTCCAATTTTTTTGAGGCACCACCATGACTGACACAAATGCTCCACCTGGAAGAAAGCCAACAATTAATCAGGATTCCTTAGAATTTGGAGGTAATTTTAGCAGAATGAGAAACAGAAGTATCAGCGAGTCCTGAGCATTCCTCCAGGACAAAAATCTATTACTTCACATAAGTCCATTAGAACACTTCATCGAGCCCTTTTAATCCCTCTTAACAGATTTGCTTTATCACAGAGGAGCTAATCCTCTCCCACCTGTCTTTATGATATGGAACCATAAGCAAGAGCAAGTACTTTTCATTCGTTAAGCATTATTCCCCCTTGGATAACACTATCGTCCTCCACACCAGCATTAGCGCAATGACGCTGTCTTTCGAGAAACACCCCAACTCCCTCAAACGCTCACCCTAGCAGTGTATTCCTCCAGCAGGGAACGTGGAAACTTATTTACCATCTGCTCCCAAAGCTCATCACTTCCCATGAATTTCAAGACACTACGCAAACCAAAACCTGAACTCCAGCTTGCTGGAGGGACTTTGCCTTCATCCCAGACCTTGCACCACACGTTTCAGGACTCTGCTGTGGCTAACCAGATGGCAGGCTTGTTCAAATCCATCACCAACCTACACAATTAGGTTAGTAGGTCAGCTGAAGTTACCACCTAATTACACGATCATTTTATACAGAGTCCTCTTTATTTTTCAAAATGAGACCTCAAGGCTATCTGAAAACGGTCAAGAAATAATTTTTATGATCTACCTCTTGACAGTCTGGCACTCTACAGACATGTAGAAAGGAACCTGAACAGCCCCCTGACAAATTTTGGGTTGAAGAACTGAAATCTGCACTTCAGCCTCCTAATTGCCAGAAATCTCATTAGCATTGAGCAAACCCCCTTACCACAAAATACAGTATCTCTAGATGGTCATTCCAGTTGCTATAGTGTAAAAAGTAGAACAGATTATAACGAGTGACCACACAGGGCATATTTAAAATAACTTTTGTCTCTCCAAGCTGTGGAGGCTTACTTCATCCATCTGTCAGCTTGCTCATTTTTTTTTCCACTAGAAAGACATCCATTTGCTCTCATGCAATCCTACGTGGTTATACTCCATAAAAATCTGTCTTCCTCAAAGAAGTTTCAGTCATTTCCATAACATAAGGCAACAACCCTACATTCCAGAAGACCTGAAAGCAAACTCAAATATATCAATGTGTCTTACATATAAACAATACAGTATCTAATCCAAGAAAAAACCCTATTATTCTCATTGCTTTAACACTGCCTTCTATAGGTGACACCTGGCAGTTAGAATACCATTTAAGACACACAAGGAACTTATCTTCTCATTGCTGTGTAGGTCAAAGTCAAATTCGCCTCCTTAAGAATTGCAACCTGAAGTTATTCCCATAGTTAGTAAAGGGAGCACTAGTCAGTGTGACTAACTAGAGTGTAGGTTTTGTTAATTTTTTTTTTTTTTTAAAGAAATCTGAAACAGTGCTGTGACGCAGCTCATGATGGAAGATAATCGTTAAGAGACAGAGTACATCTGGGTCTTTTGGGCTGTCTTTCCTTCTGCTGGGAACCGAACCAAACCAAACCCAAGCCCCACGTAAGTCACCTGGCTGTAAAAAGCGAGAGACAGAGGTAACCAGTGCAACGCTTTTCTTGAAGAGGAATAACTAACACCCTCCAAGCAAACTTCCTCAACACAGAGCTGGATTGGATCCAGTTACGAAAAGGCAGTTGGCTCGGTATTTTTGAGTGTCAGTACCCAGTCTTAAAAATGGTCCTATCTGACCGGTGGTGACTGTTTGACAAGGATTGCATTGTCTCCCAAGGGCTGGTTGCAGCTGTCACTGTTAGAGAAGTATCGGCGATAAGAAAGTAGTGCAAAGAGTGTCGCCTGCTCCTCAGAAACATTCCTCTCTTGGCTTTGCTTCATCTCATGAAGAATATATCCTGGAAATAGGACTTTGTATAAATACACTGCCGCCCCGCAAGCCTCCCAGCCTAGCAATTTTGTCACGCTGAGGCTGGGAGAGCCGTATCACCAACTGTATACAGCAAGGCGAGCGGTTTCTTAGATGTAGCCAGACGATGATTTCACTTTATACCTCACAGAAGTCATCCGTGCCATTTAATAAAGAAGGCAACTTTTCAGTCAGCTCATTATATGACACTGGATCAGCTTCGACGGAGTTAACTACAAAAGCCGAGCTTATTCAAATCATCAATACGCAGAGTCAGAACAGCTTGAATATGTCAATTCAAAGCAGCAGGACTTCAAAACACAAAATATGACACATTTGTCAAGTTGTAACTGCGCTCTTGAAGTGGAGTTTCTCTAGAACCACTTACTCTGAATACCATGTGAAGTTACATCCATTTAATAAACTTCTTACTTTAGAAGAACTGTGATGTTAGCCTTGACCCACAGGAACAGAAGAACGAGGTCTCCCCATTCACTCTTAATGAAAAGCTTTTTTGTTGAATATGTGTTAAATGGCCACAAGTAGCTGTGACACTTAGGTCACCCTTAAGAGCCTTTAATTTAAAGACAGAAGATAGATTCAGTTGGCATTGGGAAAACCTACAGGAAAAGAACCAAACAAGCTGTAGACATAGGCACAAACACACACAGCCCCTCAGATTTCAAAGCTAGCAAACTACAGCAACACAACCATCATTTTTTATCCTGCCTCTTGCTTTTTATTCAGATTTGAGCTTGGCTGATTCCTTACTTCAGCTGACGTACAATTTAATCAGCCAAGAAGTTCTATATAGGAAAATTTAAAATAGATTTTACATGTTAATTTGGTATTCTTTAGGAAACAAAAAAAGCTTGAAGTTATGGTTTCCTCCTCCACAATTGTATTTCCAAAATGCTTTGGTCAATAAATAGGGCCTCCACTTCTTGGCACTGTTAAGCACAACATGTACATTCAACTATATTAAATATCCCATCGCAAAAACTTATTTGATATACAGTTAGCAAACTTAAAATTAGCTAAACTAAACTAGAGCACAGACTAGTGGTTTTGAAGTATCAATAGGAAGTTATTTGCTACCTGCCAGACCGCAAGGAGGAGAAACCCCAACAACCCAGCAATGGGCATATGTAGCTCACAACCTGTCATCGTAACAAAAGAACTCAAGAGCCATTTTCATTAATTAATATATTTTCTGCATTATAGTTAACATATGTACTTTCTCGTGTCATCCTTATTTCGTTAAGTATTGATATTTTGTTATATTCAGACATGAGTACATTTTCAAAGTCTTTTGCAATAAATATCATAAAATAATAGAGATTCACATAATAAATATTCTTTACAATAAAAAAAGTTTTAACAGACTTTTGTCTTAAAAATAGTTGGGATTCAACTTTGTGTTTTATACATAAAATATACAAAAAAGGACCACAATTTGTGGCTAAGGCAATAAAACAGGGACAGAATAAAATTATAAAGTACAGAGCAGAGCTAAATTCACTAAACCAAAGGATCACAAGAAAGTGTAAGGATTCAAGAACGTTTCGGTGACTCAATGACACCTGAAGGCTGTTTGGATATATGAACACCACCAACTTTAATATCAACTGATACTGAGAGACTATAAAAACAGGAGTAGGAGGGTGGAGTGAGCAATATCCTTCAAAGATTCGACAGCAAAAGAAACAAACGAGTACGTTGCAGCCATAATGTCTCCAATGTGAAGATCTACATAGTGTAGCAAAAACTGAAATTACATTGAAAATGTAAAAAAAAAAANGGGGCAGGGAAATTAAAAGGAAGAAAAAGGTAAAAAAAGTAAAAAAAAAAAAAAGGGAAAAAAAAAAAAAAAGAAAAAGGGGCAAAAAAAAAAGCAGGCTGCTTATAGAAGAGTCAGGCCTTTCATTTGGTAAAGCCTTTATTTTACATCCCTCTCCAGAAAGAACACGCACAAAAAGTTATTTCACCATCCAGCTCACTCATGAAAGTTATTCTTCCTTGGTACCCGGGGGGTTAAGGAAAAAAAAAAAATTAATAGATTGCTGAGAACGAAAAACATCTTTGGGAAGATATTCACAGAGCAAGAAGCTTCAAGAGCCCAGTGAGCCCTCACTGTCTCTTTCAGGAGTGGTTCGGTTACAAACTCAAAAGACCCTGCCCAAGTGAGCGGCAGATGCAGATCCCAGGTCCACACTTACCAAAGAGCAGCAATGACTACGTAAAACACTCCACACTCAGCCAAGTCAGTAGGAAGAGGAGAGCAAAGATGCAAAGGGAAGAACTTGTGTATTTGACGTTGGGGAGACAGAAAGGAAAGCAAAAGAACAGTTCTCCCCAAAAAATGGGGGAGGAGAAGAAGAAAAACAAAACAAAAAAAAAGTAAGAAAAAAAAGGAAAAAAACCATCAGCTACAACCTGAAAAACTGAAGTTGGAGGAAGTAAACCTCCCCCCAAAAATCATGAAGGCTTGCCCTGACCCCGGGAGGGGCAGCTCTCCAGTTTACAATAGACCGTGTTGGAGTTCTTGCATCGGCAACCCGGACGATTGACGCGGTCATAACACCCCCGGCAGAGTTTTAGGCATCCTTTCGCAGGAGGGTAGCAGAGCAAGCAAGGCAGGAACAAGGACATCGCTCCCATGCACAGGTACCTAGAACAGCAGTGTGACTGGGAACAAGAGCAGGGATTATCCGCATAAGAGTCCCCTTCGTCGTCGTTGGAACAGTGGTAGAAGACCCCTTTGACCAAACACATGCAGGTGCCGTACTCCACCATGCTCTCCGCGGAGCACAAGCACTGCCGGTTGCAGGCCAGGCACGACGGGAGCGCCCTCGGCGCCGTGCACTCCCCGCATTTGCACTTCCCACACTGTTCGCAGATAAACTTGTGCTGCGTCAAGTCCTCTTTCAAAGGACCCTTCAGATCATCTACAATCAGCGACGACTGCTTGGGCTGCGTCCGGATTGTCCGATCCGATCTGTGGCCGGAGCCCGGTCTGGATGGAGGTGACCGCCCCAGTAGTCCTTGCTCCGAGGAAGCGCTGCTGTTGCTCCCGGAGCTTGCCGCGCTCCCCGTGCTGGTCGACCTGCTCAAGACGGGAGCCCTCACGTTATGCTGGTGTGCCACGTGCCCCACGTGACTGGGTCTGTGTTCGTAATTATTATTCACATTAATTGGTATAATTTCGTGAGTCCTTTCATGCTTCTCTTGCCTCGGTGCTGTCCGCGGACCAGATTTTTTCACCACAGATGGACCTTCGGTGTATTCGTTGCTGCCCCTGATGGCCTTGATCTGGTCCAGTGACAAGATAGCTGTCGGCTGGCTCTCTCTGTCATAGTCCAACCGTTGCCGGCTGTCCAAGGAGGGCTGCTGAATCACCATTAGTGAACCACCACTGCCATGTTGACTTTGGGGCTCCATCTGTAGTGATCTCTACTTCTGGCATTCAGTGGGAACCTGGCATGCATCTGAAATCCTAAAATCAGGAGAAGACAGAAGGTATAAATAAACATTGTGTGTGTAGGTATATGCAGGCATACACGACATCAAGGGCAAAAGAGGAATAAAGAACGGGATACTTTCTGAAAACAGAAATGATATGGCAAACCACAAATTGCCCCGGCCACCTGGTACTGATCTCTTTCAGCAGGGGATTACAACAACGCAGAGGATCTGGCCCACATCCAGTAATGGGGAGAGTCTGGGTATGGCATCATAGATGAGGAATGCAAAGGAGACCCCCATGCCATTTAAAAAAAAAAATTAAAAAATAATAATAAAAAAATAATCCAGTATTAACCTGTATGCTTACTTGCCAAGCCACGGAAAGCGCTTCTCACTTGTTACTGAACTCCACATCTGTCTAACTGGCAATAGCAATTCCAAACGCCCCCAAAACTAAGTTGGAAACAGGCAAGAACACCATCAGATTCAGATTCCTGTTCTGTATGGCAGAATAAAGAACATGCACAACCCTCACTCTTCTGTCAATGTGCAGCTTCAGAAAGCTCAACAGATTTGCTTCCTACTGCACTTGGAAAGTCTCCTCTTTGAAGTGATGTATGCACATTACAGAGTCTCGAACTACGTGCTGTCAAGCACCCAAGATATTTTCTATCAGAAAGTAACTCAGCACACAAACCTAATATGCCCCTTATAAAACTAAAGCAAGGGTGCAAACAGCCTGTTTTCAAGTATGTTCTGACCACAGGCCAGGGTGTAAAAGAAAAATGGGCAGAAAAGGCCACGACGAACCAGGTGTCAGAGAAAAAGCACCCAAGGATTGGTAAGAACGTTAAGAGCAGATGACAAAAAAGACCCCAGCCTCCCTCAAAACACAATCAAAGAGCAAATCCACTTTCACAAGACAGATTAAAAGCTTCTCAACTAAATACAACATCTTCTCGTCTCTTTTAAATAAGTGTTATGCATTTTCATTCCTTGCCATTCTGCCTAGCTACGCTGACTGAGAAGACTGAAGTGACAGTTCCGTACCTACACAAAAACTGAGGTATGTAAATGCCACATTTATACAGAGAACCAAGAAAATAAACTGCTTTTCTCTACTGACAGCTGGGGGAAAAGTCCCTTTTCACACACACACACCCCCGCCCCGAGATGTCACAGGGGTTTACCTGAAAGAGGAGAAAGCTAAAAATGCTATCAAGCATTTCCAAAACTCATCCAATAATCATAGGAAGGAGCCTGTCGTGCCTACCCAGAGCAGAGCCGGCACGGAGCTGTTCCCCACTCCGGAGAGAAATGCAGAGTGGGATGATCTTCAAGGTCCCTTCCAGCCTAAACCATTCTATGACTCTATGATGGGAGCAGGAGAGGATTCTGCTAACAGGTAGTTAGCATCTTTATCACTCTGACCACTAATAAACAGCAAAGGACAGCTTCAGCCAGGACACAAAGTCTTTGTGCTCATCCAGATTTCATTTTAAATTTAACGCCACCTGTGTGGGCTTTAGGGTCAGCAGCTTAAGAGGAAAACTAAAAGAAAAACAAAAAAACCCTAACACGTTCACTTCTAATTCACCCCACATAACAAGCTGCCTTCTTCACGAGCACCGAACACAAACCCACAACAGACCGAGGGGGAATGAATGTGGAAAAGGGAAAGATTTACAGCTGTACCAAGCGGGGGCTGGGCTCCCCCGGGGGGATGAAAAATAATATCCCAGGAAAATGCCAAAGACATCCAGTGCCATCTTTGGGGGAAAAGCGCAACATCACCGCGGCACCGCAGACCGACACGACCAGCTGCAGAGAGAGCGGCACACTTGAACACACCACCGTGCAAACAGAGTTTTAAACTGGTTGTGTGTGTGTGTGTGTGCGCGTGTTGTGTCGCGTCCCCCGTCCCCCCCCAGTCCATAAAATAAAACACCGTAGAGCAAAGAGGACGAGAGACCTCATGTTCCTGCAGCCCGGGCGGGCACAGCTCCTCCGCCCTCCCCACACCTCAGCGATCCCCCCCCCTCCCCAAACCCGATGGGAAAGG
>VUYV01000087.1:2509017-2578216 GCA_008711295.1 Anarhynchus alexandrinus | reverse complement strand
CGAGGTATCCTAGGGGGGGGAGGGGGGCGCCACAGCGCAGGTCGCAGAGGGTGGAGGGGTCCCCGCAGAGCCGCCGCGGTGACAGCAGGGCCCGCCGGCGCGGGTGGCGGAGCCCTTCGGCTCCGGGTAGCGGCTGCGGTGCCGCTCCGGTAAACGCTGCGGAGGGGCCCCGCCGTGCGCTGCGGCGTCGGCGGCTTTCAAGCCGGGTGTAGCCGCAGGGAAGAGCTGTTCGTTCCCAGTCAGGTTTCTGCCGCTCTCAGCCTGTTGAAGAGGTAGCCGAGGGTTTCAGAAAGCGCGTACCGTCGTAACCCTTCCGTTAAAGATAGGAAACGGCTCGTCCCAGCGTTTTCCAGCCGGGACTGAGGCACTCAGACATCCCACGGCTGCCCCGGGCCGCCGCCGCTGCCGCCTTCCCAGCCCGGACCGGGCATGGTCCCATCCGAAGTTCATCAGTGCCTTTCTCCCAGGGTGCTGAGGAGATCCCAGTGATGCCTTCAAAGCCTTGTTTTTATGGCCAAATACTATCTTTGGGGGTTTTGTGGGTTTGTATTTTCTTTTCTTTTCTGAGTGACTAAAGTGTTTTAAAAGGCAACTGAAAGAACGTGGAAAAATGATGTAAAAAGAAATCAAACTTCCGAGAATTATTTTGTAACAACACGCAATGTATCGGAACAGTTGAGCCGTCCAGTGCTTGGCTAAAGAGCGCTGTAGCCCCGAGTTTATCTGACACATTCCAACTGGCTTTTTACAATCTCCTTCACAGAAATCATATTCTCCCACCTTTTGCCCCAAAGAAAAAGAATATGTATTACAAATACATGGAGCTGCTTAGGAGGAACGTTCATCCAAAAGCAAATAATCCCTCCAAACAAGAACATACCAGTGCAAAGGTATACTTCCATGCATAGTCTGTCCACCCACATCACACTCATGGACGTAGTGCAGTTATTTTTCATTAAACTTCACTAGGCTTGGAAAGCAAATACCCAAACTACCTTTTTTTTCCCCATCATTATGCAAAAACTTTACTTCAACCACGTTTCTCTATGAAATAAAATCTTTATGCATTAAAGGTTATATACTGAATACCGCTAATACTTCTAAGTTTGTCATTAACAGACTGCTGATAAACTATAAATACTGTCTTCCAATTGCAGAGGCTCAGGTGACAAACAGCAGCATAAAAATCTTTGGCACGGCCACAAAAATATCCCAATTCATCATGAATATTGCTAGGGGAATTAGAAAATGTGAGTGCTCACCAAAAGCATTCTCAGACACACTACGAGCGCAAAGTACAAAACCTTTTTAACTGAAACCCGTCTGAAAACTTTGGAACCCATCACAGTTCAAATTAACAAAAATTCCTATGGAAGAACAAAAACGACCAAGAAAACTAACAAAAATGACTCCTGCAGAGTAGCGCTTCGCAGTGCAAATCTATCTTCTCCAGCTATATTTTAGATTTCTTTCAACAAAACAACTCTGTTTTGAATAAAGACAGACCAAAAGACACAGCATTTACGCAGGTGTGCAACGTACAGCGGGAGCACCGGGCGCAGCCGTAGGTGCCGGGTGGGTACCTGCGCCTTTCGGGTTAGCGGGGCTCTGCTACGGCTGAGAATACTCGCGTTTAGCAACCGGCTGACTTCTCGCAGAAGTCCGTATGTATTTTTTTCCTGCTGTAAAAACATTGCTTAACACCTTTCCTTTCACATCTCCAAAGCCGGTACTACCTTAAAAAGCTATGCCAAGTGTAAGAGCTTGATTTTAGAAATACAATACTGGGCTTAAACGGGTCAGTAAAATAACCAAGAATACTGGCAGCAGTTTACTATCACTTGGCACCCGAATTAACACTTCGCTGAAACACGGGAAAACCCTACAGCTATATCAGAAGGCTCTCCACAGACTCAAGCAAACATGCCCGCGTGTCACGCAAGTCATCTCGTTAGGATTTCTCTTGGAAATGACAGCAGCGAGCAGCTTTTGTTGGAAAAAGGAGCGCTAAAATTCTGGGGAATAAATTGGCAGCTTGGAAGAGGATTGACACACCTTATGAGTGCATCCTGGCACAGCTTTAATTTGAGGATTGACACACAGACAGGGATCCGATGCAAGCAAGTTATTTTCCATCTCCAAACTGTCGTCTAAAGGCGCCTGTCTCTCCCACTGACAAGTCAGGAGAGACCAGCCCTCTGTGCCCAAAGTTAATCCTTCTGAAAAACCTCCCAGAATTAGGTTCGAGAGACTGAATGATGGCTGATAGCTGTGATTCAATCCCCGTTTCCGCTTTCACTTTGAGGATCATGTACTGGAGATAATCTCCACCTTCTGCAGCCGTATGCTACTTCTCCCTCGCACAAGCTTCGGCGTGCCAAAAGGCACGTTGGACAGAGTAAAAGCAGAGTCCACCGTTGGGTTTTGTTTGCTTTGCTTCCTAATCCATGCCCAGAAGCAACTTTCATCTCTAGGTCACTCGATTGACCTTTATAGGTAGCGAACGACAGCTTTGTAAAGATTAATTGGATAAACAGTGGTCCTCCCACTATCAGTATGGAGTAACGCTGCTTCGGCATTGCATCCCACCTGGGAACACCACCGTATTTCCCCCTAAGCGGCATTTCCCAGCCCCTGCTATGGCACAGATCCCAGTCCAGGAGGAGGACACGTACTCGGTCCCAGACACTGACCCTTCACTCCTCCTTCCAAGCAGCGCGGGGTGGCTTAGTCTGTGCAAAGCGAGAACCATCCTGTCTATCAGCACAGCATCATTTCAGAGAGAAGAGGTGACAAACAGCCTGTTCTTGAAGCATCCGATATTCACTGTGCCCATCACTCATCTTCTGTGGTGATAACTATCTTGAGCCAATACGGCTTTGAGGAAAACTCAGCAGAGAAAGTGTTTACCTTTACGCAAGTGATTTGTCAGTTAATAACCAACCTTCACAGCTGTAACAACATTTCTAAAGTTATAGAGGAATTCAAAAGCAATAAAAAAAGGCACATTAGCATTTATAATAAAATTAGAAACAAAATTGTTGTGCCAGTCTTACCTGGAGAATGTGTAAGCCCTGTATTTCCCCCACCAGCCATGCAGCGACAGTCCTGGGGAGGTGGGTGTTGGGAGAAACAGCCGGGATCTGCAGCTTCCCAAAGCTTTGTGCCTCGGCAGCTTTGCCGCCGCCCTCGGTGGAACTTTCTGGCGTTCGTGTTTGGAGGCTCAGGACCCACAGCGTGCTCGGAGAGCCTTGGAAACTCTCAGTGCAAGGAGACCGTATGTGCTTGTTGGGGTGAGACCTGTAAAACTGAGTATTTAACGCTGACCTATAGGCCTATATATATTAAAAAAAACCCAACAAACCAAACCAAACCAAACCAAACCAAACCAAACCAACAAACTCTGACAACAGCTATTAAACTTTGCTGTAATAATAAGCGTCATGGACCATTTCTGATCAGCTCATCGAAACTCTTGATGGTCCTGGCTTAAGCTGGTTGGCGCATGAGACGAAGTAAAGCTATTGGGAAGAGCGGGGGTAGAACCCACAGGTGCTGTGGGGAAGGTGTACCCCACAAGGTGCCGTGAATCATCTCAGGGCAAGGAAGAGAAAGTGAAGGATGACGTGAGGTAGCATTTCCTATCACGCTTTCTGCTAGACAGGTTGACCTTTATCTGCGATCAAAGGCACCAGTAGCTGGGGATTTCTTCAGCTTCTGTGTAAGGACTCTTCTTAAAGCTCTCCGGAGAAGCGCGGCCACGTAAAGCTGCTTCTTGCCGTTGCTGTGCCGGCTGGGGACAGGCACACCGGAAAAATCTCACCGGCAAATACAATCTTGAGTTTTCTCTTTAGAAGATAACATCAGTTTTTCTTAGAGGCAGGAGAGATGGTAAGAGGCAGCAGCCAGGAAAACCTCTGAGAACAAAGGGATGAACCTCAACGCGAACCTGCTTCACAAACATCGAACATTGAGTCAAAGTGCAGGGGAAACGCTGCAGAGCTGGGGGGGTTGGTCCCTGCCCAAATTTGGCACAAATGAACAAGAAAAAAACCGCAAAGGTGCGTACAAGAAGTTGAGAGTTGGAGGACACGCTTCCCCCCGTCCCCACCTCTTGCACCGTATCGGAGAAAGCGGTGTTTTCCGTGGGTGTTTCTCCCAAGGCCAGTGAGGAGCTGGAGGTAGGGGGTC
This sequence comes from Anarhynchus alexandrinus, assembly GCA_008711295.1. Taxonomy (NCBI): domain Eukaryota; kingdom Metazoa; phylum Chordata; class Aves; order Charadriiformes; family Charadriidae; genus Anarhynchus; species Anarhynchus alexandrinus. The sequence continues at coordinate 2,574,025 of VUYV01000087.1, read as the reverse complement.
CGGTGGTCGGGTCAGTGGTACACACCAGCTACTTCTGACTCACCAAAAGGGCAATTTGGTAAATGGGGAGCAGCGAGAAACACCGGGGCGTGGGGAGGCTGCAACTTAGGTAGAACCTATATGATTTTTTTGGGGCCCTCCCAAATGGTAGTTTTTAATGCTATCTTGCTTTTGCTGTGAAGAATAGCGAAGGAATTTTTGCCGCCAAAAATGTAATTGAAGACAAATAGCATTGAAGAAAAGCTGTAGGAAACACAACACATCGGTGAAGGCACCTAACAAGGGGCAAAACGTCGGTCTCCTAAGCGCAGGCCACAGCATGTCTCTTCACTTTTCACTGCTCACTTGCCATACGGGCAGCCGGTACGTTCACATTTCCCCTTCAGATACCCACCGCTCTTTGTGTTCTGATCAAGTTTATTTCTTCCTCCGAGAACTGCCCCTGCAGACTTCATGTTTAGCTGCTGTACTAATTGTCCGCACCGATACAAGATACTCTACTAAGGTACTGATGATGTCTTCATTAATTTGTATTAATTTTTAACTCCTTTAGCAAGCTAGCTAATACTACTTCATCTGCCTGTACAAAAAACTGTGAAAAAGGAAAATTGTCATTATTGCTTAATGCAGATAATAATTTATTCACATCTACTGTAAATGACATTATCTGCAACTCCTTGTTTCCTGTCTTAGCACTAAGCAAACGGCCTTTTACTATCGGTGGAGACATGATTCCTTGCACAGAAATTAGAATAAACTCTGTTGCACTGCAATTTTCGCTCATAGAAGAGCATTCCTGTGTTGAACTACATTATCACAAATAGATATCTCTCTCTCATAGTTTGAACATCACTAAGGAGAAGGAAACAAGGGTCTATGAATCTAAGAAGAGGGCCAAGTGTTAAAAGCTCTTCTTCCTTTCTTGTCATTTTGGATTGTGCACATTTCAATATGTCTCAGTCCTGACTCCGCTATGTTCATTTGCTGTCAGAGGCTGCAAAAAGGCTCATTACAAATGTATCAGTGGATTCGGAGAGTCATTGTTTGGGTGTCTCCTTTGACCTCCCTCTTACTCGAAGGCCTGGTATCTGACTGAAGGCTCAACTTTTTCTATTAAGATGTCACCAGGTGAAAATCTCGTCCGTACCTGAGACCAAGCGGCTGCGCAAAGCCCAGCTCCCCCGGAGGAAGCCGTGCGCTTGAGCCCTTCAGCACAAAAGCCCGGTGCTGTGGCAGAGGGTGCAAAACAAGACCACGCTCAGTGGAGCAGTTCTCACTTCTCTCATTCCAACGTGAATTATACGTTGGAAAAGTGCCAGATTCCTGGATTACGGCATCAAATCCCAGTCTCCCCCATTATATTCTGCTGCATTTTTAGCATGCAATTGAAATAAGAAAACCACAACATTAATGTGAAGACTACACTGATTCAGTGGGTGGAGGAAACCTGGGTAATTTAATTTCTGCAACCATAGGAGCTTAAGTGGGTTCTCTTTTTTTTTTTTTTTTTTTTTTTTTTTAAGGCCAGTAAGCCTGTTTTTCCATTTCTCTTGCTTTCTTCTACAGCCGAGTCAGGTAACAAACAGGTAGAGCTACAAAGATTTTCCTGGTGGGATTAAGTCCTGTAGATCTGGCTGCGTAAGTATGTGCTGAGAGCTGAGTGAAAGGAGGTGGTTGCTTTAATTATAGCTGATGAAAAAAAAAAAAAACTAGCTAGAGGAAATCCACCATGACGGAATAATAGCATTTAGCTTCAAAAACAACCGAGGAACAAACCTTTCCCATTTCTGTTCGAGAAGTGGCCACTCCCCAGGTGTGGACTGCATTATCAGAGAAAGAGGTAAAAGCTCTCTGCTAATTTAAATACATGGCTCTGCGTATGTTTTTATTATCTAACCACTTGTGGCGACTCGGGTATTAGTACATCTCCAGGAATGCCTACTATTCATCAGGTTGTGCAATCCGTCACTGTCAGCTGAAGGAGGTCTCAGGAGCAGCGTTTCTAATTTGATTTGAAAATATACATGGAAACTCGAGACTGCTTTTAGCAAGAGTGATGGGGTTGGCCTAATGAACACAATCTCTTTTGTCCTTCTCAAGAACGGTGTGTCAACAACTAAGTTTAGGTTCCCTCCACAGCTGCAACAGCTTCTGTAGAGAAACAGTAACTTAACATCTATGTCACGTTCGTGGTTCTGCTTTACCAATCTAAAGGCATTTCAATCAGATTTTAACAGACAACCTTCGATTCCCTGGAATGCAAGCAGGGAGGAAGTTTTTCCATGGATCGCTTGAAAAGATGCTTGCACCAAGCGATGATTTTTTTCACAGAATCTTCTTCCCCTGAACCTTAATCCGGGTGCATGATACCAAATGATGCTTCTGAAAGCACGTATCTACAGACCCAGTTCTCAAATAGCCAGGGCATCGTCATTGCTATGGGACCAGAAATTGGCTACAAGAAGACGAACGCACCACTGAATGTCTCTGTGGCAGAGGCGTGTGTATTTCTGGCTGCAGCATCATCCACTTTGATACATAAGAATTTACTGATTTTAACTTCTCATGGGAAAAACCAGACCAACTAACCCCACACTTTTTACTCTTTTATGGTTGAAAAGATGTGGAAAAGATCTCTCGTCACGACTCTGCAAGAGTACAGCAATGTCGATTGTAGTTTGCTGTATCGCTATAAGAGAATGATAAAATATAATTTTGCTATTAACCTGTTTTTTGGTTTGTTTTTTTTTTCCTTGCCCATTTTCTGAGTCTTACTTCTCTGAAAGATTCTGTTTTGCATTTGGCAATTCAAGCATTAAGTGCCAAGACATCCCTTGCATGTTTGATGAGGTTTGTTGTACTCTATGAGAGCTTGCTAGTCACATCTTGAAATGTTTCTTTATAATAAACAACTATCTGTCAAAGAATATTCAGTGTCAAGGGCTGGATTCTGTTCCTAGAGGAATCAAAGTTAATCTTGGTTGCCTTTGGGACTGATGAAGTCAGGAAACTTCTGTATTTTGGAGATAGTTTATGCGTTTGCTCTTTGTTCTAATTATATATCTAATATATCTGTATATTTTTTTAATATATATATAAAAAATAAAAAAAATATTATCCATCAAGAGCTTTTGGGTCGAAAAGGTCAGATTTTTCTCACCAAAAAGGACTGGGAAAGCCCTTGACAATAAAGAACGTAAAGCACATACTGTCATGTTCTTGATGACAACCCCTCTCGTGCCCATCCGGGCGGGAGACGGGCCGTAGACGAGGCAGGAACCGTGCTGCTGTGATTCAAGGCAAGGCGCTAGGAAAGCTTGCGCTGCCTCTCCTGCTGGCTGGCACCCAGGAGAACGTGTACGGACACACACTAACACGTGTGTATGTTATGACACCAAAAATTGTGTGTCTGTGTGTGTGTTGGGGGGTGCTTCCTCTTTTTGATTCCCTCAGTAACTCTCTATTTTGAAACCACTACTGTGATTCTTGTTTCTTTCTGCGATTCATTAAACACGCTATTCTTGAGAAGCCAAAGAATTCCAATGTATAAAGGCCACATCTCCTACTGAAGCATACTTTGTTTAAGGTACCTTAAAAGCCTAATTGGGATCTTGTATCTATCGCTTCCCAAGTTCAGTAGTTTTGAAAATTATGTAGAAAATGGATCTTTTCCCCTAAAGTAGCACACTAACCTTCCAAAACACTGCAGCAATGCTACTGCAAGATGACATTTCTTGGACCACTGCTGTAATACTGAAGTATTCACAAGGGAGGTACTGTACTGTTCCTTACAGCTGTTTGCGTAGATTTACAGTGGTGTAATCCGGCCTGAAAGAAGCATCTGAATAAAGATAAAAATGCCAACTGTGCCCAGTTGAAAAATACAAAAGGCATTGCCTTTTCCAGCATTCCTACTGCGTGTGTTTCCACTGCTTTTTATGTTAGCTCAGAAGTGTGGACATCATTGCCTGACTGAATTCAGTGTTTGCAGTAATTTCTCATCCTGTTTATTAAATAAAGAAAAAACCCCTGACAACAGTTCCTTAGTGGGTTCCAGTCTTTTACGGACGGAAGGCTACACAGAGACCTCAGAGTATTCAAAAAGGATGTCTTTGGCTTCAGCAGACATTGAGGTCAACTGCTCAGCTGTTATTTACGTCCATACTTCTTAAGGTAAGTGAAATAGCTGTCATCACCAGACTGGATTTCAGCTCTGTAGAGGGCAATTTTACTGCTTTTCTAATTCTTCTCCAAATGCCCCATCTCTGGAAAATTTAAACAGAAGCCTATGATATTCTTATGCAGGTAAGACAGAGTTTTCAGTATATTGCTACCATATGCTGAGTTGTTGTTGAAGGTATTGTACAGGTTGCACATCAAGGCTCTCAGAAGTAGTGCCACTCATATTTCATCACACAAACAGTGGGAAACATGGGAAGTAAATGGAAAACAACATTTTTGGAGCTGGATCGGTGTCAAGAATTGCTTTTCAAAACCATTTGCTGTTCTTTTTTAAACTGGCTACATGAAAAAAAAAAAAGAAGTTGAGTCAATTACAAACACTCCTGTAGACTCATTAGCTCCTGTAGACTCATTAGCTCCTGCAGACTTAATTTTCTAGGGTGCCAATTGCTTTAAAGTAAAAGTGTTCAGCACTTCTTAGGAAGACATAGAAAGAATCAGTTGCTCAGAGGGTTCTTCCTAAGGCAGGAAGGGAGAATTCCTATTGTCTAACCTCCCTGGGCAGACCTTGAAAACATTGTCTCTTATTCTTAGCAGTGTTATCGAAACATACCGCCCTAGCACCAAATGCTACCTAGATGTCAAGTCAATTCTATGGCAATTATCAATTTCAACCAGAGTAAGTTACTTATATCACCTCATATGTACTGGTCACGGCGGTATTGAATACAAAAGATAACTCTACTGAAAGGTAGATGCAAAAAGCTGAAGCTTTAAAAAAAAAACCAAACTCAAAAATAGAACTCTTATGAAAGAGTTTCTTACCGAAACATAGGAAATATTTGATATTTAAAATAATACTAAAAATTGACTCTGCCACCGAAACAGCTGAGAGAGCTGAATTTTCAGCTCTCATACCCACATTAATCGCAAACTAGTAGAAAATGCAGATTTTTTTCTGACTGAAAGGAACAAGTTAGTTTTCATCATGAAGGTTTTCCATCACACCAGGAGATATCCTCCCCCTCCTCTGCCCCAAAGAAAAGAGAGAGAGAAAGGAAGAACCACGTCAGGAAAAGCAAACAGGTTACTTGTTATGTGGAGAGCAAACCCAGAAACCATGTAGAAGACGGCACATCTGTGAGCAAGAACTAAAAAAGGAAGATAAGGTAGATGCGTCACTGAGGAGACACCGAGAAGGCCACAGACAGCCATGAACCACAGAAATGCAGAGGTGGATGTTAAATGACTGTGAGTTTAATTGTTAAAAACAACAGACTCCCTAGTTTCAGTGAGCTAACAACAGTATCTGACCAGGACGTCCTCTTACTACACTGGCAATAATCTCTGGTACCAATCAGGTTAAAAACTGGTATTTATAAATGTTGGAGAAATTTTCAAGTACACAAAAAAGTATGCAAAAAAAATTAGTTTGCTTATGGGGAAAAACCAACTTGTTATAGTGAGCACTGAATGTGACACTCCTATCTTGTCAAAGGAGCAACACTCAGAGTATGGAAACCCAAAAAAGAACACCTGAAAGCCATTCCTTCCCTTTGGAGTAGGACTGGGAAGTCAGACTTGGGAACAGAGACATATCAATAAAAGCATATTAGCACATGTATGTTCCCTGTCAACTGATGCTGAGAACTTCTGAAGGTATGCATTTTTTACATTACACACATCTTTCCATGTACTGTTCGGTACTTGGATACCAATCTGTATACAAGCTGTACCTATAAAGATGCAAAGTTAATGCGAGAGATGTAGTAAGTGTGAAACAGCTTATTTCTACTTTGCTCCTTGTGGAACAGCTAAACTAGCTAAACTGTTGATTTTAGAGGTAGTTTAGCCAGAAGACGGTTGGCTCATTGGCTCCATTATAAACTTAGCCTTTGAACCAAAAGAAAAAAACCCTGAAACATATTTTCTCAGTGCATGTCATGAAAGATCACTTGATTTCACGTGAAATCACAATGCTATGAAGAAGGGGCAAACAAACATCAGTAAACATTTTAAAAAACGTCAAGAAAATTGGATTTAAAGGCAGGTTGAGGAACAGGCTCCGGAGCAAAGGGTTCAAAGAGCAGAACCCCGCCAGCACTGCACCTTTCCTCCCTCATCCTTGCCAAGGTCGCACATGCAGTGCTCGAGAACGACAGCCCCCGTTTCCTACTGCGCTTTCAAGCTCTGGGGGAAAAATAAAGATAGATACTGGAGTTCCCAGTGCTGTGGACTTCACTAACGTTAAACGCATTTTTAATCTTGGTAATAAAAATTAAGTTGCATAGCCTCACCAAAGAGTAAAATTCGTGGATGCCAGTGAGGCTGTTTATTGTTTGACCCTGCTCAAAACTCAGCGGCACTGGACTGGGTCTCGAAGCAGGCTGTCGCACAAGGCAAGACCCACGGGTTAGGAAACGGCATTAACATTCAGCGCTAACCCCACCAGTGCAGTGTTTTATCGAGCTCCCAGCTCATTTCCTGACAAAGATCATCACCAAAAAGTGAACTTCCGAGGAAAACAAAAGCACGGCCTTCATGAAGTATTTCGCAGCTGTAAGCAGGAGCCAATTCTTACAACATTTAAGACACACTCGCTGTTTTCAATGGAAGCTGGATCGTGCCCTGTTTTGCAAAACCAAATGCAATATAGCTTTTTGCAATACGCTTTTTCCACAATTTGCTTTCCCTGAGGAGAACTTCATATCTTTATCAGAAGAACAGTCTGGTCATAAGCAAATAAAAGCAGAAAAGTCAACTCCCAATCTGCTCATCCAGTGCTCTATCGCACAGATCTCCCGCTGACTTCACCGGAAAGGATGCCTCAGTAAAAGCTAACGAACATTACTGTGTTACACGTTTGTTTGATGACACACGCCATGTTCCAAATCACTTCCACATCATCAATATTTTCAGCACTACTTGCTGCTTTGCTGAGCTGCGCAGAGGAAAACAATCCTTTCGGGCAGGGAAGGGGAAAGGAGCTGTGGAACAAGGCCAGAAGAGAGAGAGGAAGGTGGAAAGGACAGAACAAAAGATGACAAAAGCTCAGCAGGAGGAGTAGACGAATACAGTGGGACTTGCCTTTGGGCAGAAATGTGCCAAGAGCTTCTGCCACCTTTCACAAAAGGAGCGCAAATAATTCCTCTGCTTTCAGCACCTTTCCCCCATGTATCTGTACACCATGCTTCGAACCACCGCTCCAAGTTATTGTCAGAGGACAGGTAAGTGAATACCATCTCCATATAAGACAGGCAGTGATTGAGCTCCTGGAAAAGAAATAGCTCCGTGGTATGGTCCGTGTTCTGTGTTATTAGCAGCCATTAAATGAATTGCTATATCTGTAAGCAACAGAGCAAACACAAACTGATAGGTACCGTCTACGTGGCTGACGGGGCCATAAACACGCTAGACCGTTCCCACGGCATGGCAGCATCCAGCTGAGGGAAGTGTGACTATTTTTGAACATAACGTCTCCCAGCAGTGATTACTGATGAGATTAACACACCCAGAAGCCTTTCAGACTGCTGCTGGATGTCAAAAGTGAAATGGGATTGTGCTGGGAAGCCCACTGCCTGGGAATCACCTGCGCAGAGAGGGTTTTTTTTGCAGAAAGACCTGTGAAGGAGCGAACCTCCCTCCGTTCCTGCTTTGAGTGCCCCATCACAGAAAGCCTTTGGTCAGGCTACATTCTGTTCTAACTTTTTCTTTCACCGTTTCCCCACCCAACTTCATCCAAATTCTTAGAAAGGTTATGTACAGACTTGTACAAGACGGAGACTGACACCAGCTCTTGGAGGATTTCCCAGAGCAAGTTTAACAGAGATTATATAACACGTTAAATCTGTGTTGGTTGGGGTTTTTTTATTTAATATAGATGTTATTATACTACTAGTTTATTCTTCCTAGCTTAACCCTCCAACCACCCTTTCAAATAGTTAATTATGTTTTGCAGAGATTAAAAAGCTGAGGTTATTTGACGCATTTTGTTTCCAGCCCTTATATAAGGCAGGACAAATGTGTTACAACTGGAGGGTCTCAGCAAGTCATAACAACCAGTATTTTCCTTCCACACATGCTACTATCAAAGTCGGGGGCGGGGGGGATCTTCCCTTTAATTGATGTAACAGTGGAACTTTAGAGCTAGCACAAAACTTCACTTCTATACTCTATTCTTTAATCTGAGATCTCAAAGTGCTTTACAAAAGAGGGGGAAAGAAAGTCTCACGGGGGAGAAATGACTTCCAAAGGTGTCACAAGAAGAGCCGACTGGGATAGTAGTTCAACTTTCTTGACTCCTACCTTGAAAACCTTCCTACAGAACGGCAGTTTCTAGATGTGGGGAAAGTAGCGTGGGTAAAAAATAGCCACAACTTTCACTTAAAGACAGCTTCAGTTTGAGAGAAAGAAAACACGTCCTACATGGCTATTTTATTTTGTCCAGTAAAGAATAACTTTAAAATCGTGTGTGATTGAGAAGTTTAGTACAGTTTTCAGGATCTTAAGATATCTGTAGGAATATAATTTTAGATATATTTCACGCATATAGATGCATTTTAACTCATGCCACCGCCAAGACCTGAGGAAGGAAATAACCAGAAAGCGGAAAACCATACAGCTCAGGAACAATGTGGGGGGAGGGGAGGACAAACATGAGACTTGCACAAAGCAGAGAGCACTTGGAGGTGTTTGTGAAGGAGCAACAACCAAAGCCTCGGACCTCATGTTGTTCCACTGCTGTGACTGCTCTTCACTGCAGTAGAGCCCCTGCAGCTCTTGGTTAACAGCGGCGCACTCGGGGTTCAGAAAACAGGGTGGAGTTTGGGGTTTTTTTTTGGCCTCCTGTCCCATGAGGACCAACTGGTGTACCTATCTATCCATCCAAAAGACCTCTGAATGGAAGTACTAGAAAAATAACTGGAGTTGCTTCAGTGAGTGGCACGTGCCTCAAAAGAGAAGTCAACTTGAACACATTTTGGTCACACTTCCAAGCTCTACAGGCTCCTTATTCACTTCAGAGCAGAGTTCAAAACTTCAGTAGTCCTGGTCTGCACAGCTTTGTCTCAACTTCTTCAACTTCTTCTGTGGTTCCCTCACAAGACAATGCAATAGCATAAATCCATCTTAAAATTATGGGGCACTCATAATATTGACTAATCCCAAAAAATCAGGCTAAGTCCAATCCTAACAGAACTGACTTCAAGATATGAAGCACATCTTTGTGCAAAGCCATCTCCAAGATGCTCTTCCAAACAAGCACTTTTGAAAACACACCCAAAGCAAACAGTCAACCATGCTTTGTTCTGGAGGAGCCACCAGACAAACCCCAATTCTTTTTGTTGAATGTTCTTGACTTTCATACACTTCCATTTTAGATACCATGATAATAGGCACCTGCAGTAACAAAGAGTTTTCTTTTTTAATTAAATCTACAGTCATTTCTTTTACAGGCTTAGGGCTTTTTTATTTTGTACTTAGTGTAATACTTGAGGACTTTAAAACAAAAAAATAAAGCCTAAGGGTTACTAAAAAAAAGTAATAAAAAAATAAAGCCTAAGGGTTACTAACAATCCCCTCCTCCAGCTCAGCATGAGGCTGATTTTGTCATCACACTGTGCAAGCTTCTTCCTGGATGAACTCGGATAACATAACCTCAAATGAATTTGAAATAGTCACTATGTCCATACCAGGGTGGATGCTACATCTAAAAGGGGGGAAAAAAGGAGGATTGCAACAGCAAACGGTCTAAATCTTGTTTGGGCAGTGTAGCAGAGCTTACCACCAGTGATGGCTATAGAAATAGCCCAGGGCACTGCCTCAGTTTCTCTTGAGGTCACTTGGGCTTCGTGCAGCACAGAGGACACCAGTCCAAGGATGGTGTTCTTCTCACAGCTCTGCTCCAGCTCTGCTTCTGGAGACAGCACAGTGCAACACAGCTGCTCTCACCCAGCCCAGGCTAGGGCAGCACAAATTTTGTTTTAAAAGTGCTGTTCTGGGACCTTACTCTTCATGCCATGCCATCCTTTCTGCCTTGCATCACCTCTCCCCCACTGCTCCTCCTGTCTTGTGCAGCTCCCTCCACATAATTCCCACCAGCTCCTTAGCATGTCCTTTTCCACAAGCCACGCATCTGCTATCAGGTCCTCTCAGGACATGACCGAGCAGACTTACATGAAAACCAGTAGCAAGGAACAAAATGGTGTGTGGAAGGTACAAGATCCTTTTGATGGCTACAAATGCTTCAGAAAAATAAAGCCTCTCTGAGCTCGTTATTGTTGCTGTGGGTTTTCCTTCTTCTCCATCTCATTGTTTTTCTTGTAGAGTTTAGAAATAAACAATGAGCAGACTTAGAAGAAAGGAGGAAACTTTCCACACACGCTTTCCACTCATTTCTCTTCCTCCCCACTTTTTCTTAGATTTTTACTCTCCCAACTTTTCCTCTTCTTCTCATTGAGAAAAAGGGCAGAATTCCCCTCCTTCCTCTTGATACCACTACTTGATACTAAATTTCTGAAAAATTCAGAAGAGAATCTATGTCTTAACGTTTTCTTCTAAAGTTTTTGCAAGTGTGCTGAACTCTGCCAATGATAATGAAATATTCTATGAGGAAAAAAATCTGTAAAAACTCTTTGCACCCGTGGGGCTTGCTGCACTTCAAGAGGGATTGCTCCAAAGCCTTCAGAGAGCTTCCAGAGAGCTTCCATACACAGCAAAGACCCTTAGTGCTGCCCTGCTGTGATTGTTATCTTTCCCAGTCAACAAAGCCCTCGTGATGGAGGAGAGGAGGAAGATGCAAGAATTTCCTTCTCCTGAAAGAAAGCAACTGGAAGGGTGTTCTTGCTGCTGCCCGGGAAACACTTGGTGAGACCAGTGCAGAAGCCAGGACTGACCGAGGAGAATTTAGTCTTTGATGTTAAAGAAAAAAAACCAACAAACCCAAAGAAAGTATGAACTGTAATGTCTGCCACTTCATATACACCTTAAGTGTCTGAAAAACTCAAGCTCCAGAAACACATCTGCTAATCCAGCGCTGATGGGGTTAATGAGATCAAAGCCAGACTCCACTTTGTGCTTAGCAGTGAGACACTTCCTACCATAGGGCCAGGGTGACTGTAACCCTCCTTCAGCTCATCCAGCACTGAAATCAGCATCAAAATAACACAAATCAGCCCCTACTCTGATTGTAATCAGTATTCCCACTTTCTGTCTCCTTCCAACTCCATCAAGCCCCGCCTTCCCACATTAAAATCAGTCAGTGTTTAATTTCAGGGTAGTCTTCCTAATTCATATGTTTATTTTCACACATTTTCTCTATCTCCCCTCCCAACCTCCCCCTCCCCCCCATTAATCAGTAAGGGCTCTGATGCAGGCGTTTACCTTCTCACCCAGCAGACAAAGTGATCCCAAAATTCAGATCCCCAACAGTCAAGTAGATAAAGAACAGCTCTCCTACCATCCTCTTTTAAGTCTCTCCGGCAAGTGCAGGAAGGGGCCTGACAAAGCTGTATGCAGCCAATTGTGTTATCAAGGCACTTGGCACTACCAGCTGATCCTTGATTACTATTCATCCCTCAGGAAAATAAAACACCCTTTTGTAGTAAAAGTGTAACCGGTTACTATGATGCATTACATATTAACAAAAGCAGCTTTTTACCAAAATTACAGATGATGAAAGCCTGGAAGTGGAATCAGACCAAGGTAACCAGTTGTTCCTACATGTTTCAGATAGAAAGCAGACAGTTTAACCGAGATTTCCACAGCGCTAAGAAGAAAGCCGCGGGTGAGTTATGCCACACGTCTGTACATAAAATGGCAGCGAGTTCTGTAAAACAACTGTTAAGGATAACATTTTCTGTTGTAGTGACCTTTCTGGTGTAGCATCCTATGTATGCAACTGCCAGCACTGTAGTACCTTCAGTTTTCACAGGGTCTCTTTAACATTTTTGTGCTTTTCTTGAAATCCACACAGAAGTTTTCAATATGCTTTCGTATTTTCCTTTTTTTTTTCTACTCTAAGAGTACTGCTTATTAAAGAGCATAGTTATCTGAAAGGCAGACTTTACACTAGGTAGAATTTGCTGGTTTGGTGGAATAATCCCTACTTAGGTGGTGAGGAAGCATTCCAGAATATTAAAGGATTTGTTTGTTTGCTAATCTACTTAAGCACCCATAGGCCTTAACACCCGCAACTTGTGTGCTTTAGGGATCTTCCATGTCCACATCCGTTCCCAGCGCAGCAGCTCTGCATGGAAGCCGCAGATTTAGAGGGCGGCAGTGCACTGAGCTGACTAACGGGACGCTCACCTGAAGAGAGCTATATGGCTCTGGTCCACTCCCCCACCACATCCCACTCCGTGTTCCCCATCAGCAGTGCGTATAAACCTGTGCGTAGCTGCAGTAGCCCACGGGCTCTGCTACCTGCATCTACCGCTTCTGCATCAAACCCAACCGACCCTCAGATAAGACAGCAATCCCAGCGCCGTGAGAACACCTCGCGCATAACGCAAATGGGGCTGTAGGAACACATTTCACATCCTCGGTTTGGGGAAAACTCGCTGACAGAGAAGGGGGGTAGCTTTAAACGGCATTAAGCAGAGCAGGCTTGATGTAAGCGCTTACCCCTGTGTGAAACTTGAAGCTCTTGCCAGCGGTGTGGAGGAAAGACATGACCTCATTATTCCACAGCCCAGATAATCCGTTCCTGGATAAAGTGAGAGCTGACAAGTGTTTCACCTTGAAGGTTATCAAAGCCCTTTCCACACTCTGCTGATGCGGAGGCAATTACTTTACCAAACAGGGATGTGAGAACTCCTCTGTGTTAGTAAAGGAGATAAAAAAATCAGGGGGGGGTGATGGTGGTTAAGAGCACACTGCCATGCCACACAGACACAGGGACTGAGAGGACGAGACCAACAGCACTTCCAGAACCATTTATGCAAACAAGATATATTTGCACAAGTTGATAAAATATTTTTCTCAATATTTTGAGAGTTACTGCTCTCAGTTCCTTCCCTCTACCTCGAGGCACTTTCTCTAGATAAGAGCCATGGGGCCTCTCTTGACATCATCTACCCCTTTAGCACCCCCAGAAAGGTAGTTCAGCTCTTAGCTGGGATAAATCACTCTCTGGACCATCTTCGAGCATCTCCCCCCAAGGACTGTTCAGGGAACTGAGAGTGATTACGCTCCCCTAATCTTTTAATCAGATGAATCCAAGCTTTATTGCCATGGGTTTCACCCTGGCACGCACACTCAACACACTAGCCTCAAATTTTGTTGGTAGGACCTATAATCTGTTTGAGGAATGGCTCCACACTAGTTCAAGGGGAAAGAATGTCATCTGGTTGCCATTGCCTTCTCTTGCAACACCTGCGCTCTTGCTGGAGGTCTGCCACGCAAACGCAGAGCGGGGCTCTCCCCCCCCTCACCCGTCCGGCCCTTGGCGGAATAGCTAACAGAGAAAACACACATCTTCTCCTATCAGGACTCTGGAGTCGTTGGATTTAAGTCTGCAGGGAAGAATGACACCATTTAAAATATTTAACGCAGAACATATAAAGCCCTGGAGAAAACGCGCGGCTGAGTTTCCTACAGAAGAGATTAATAAATGAGAGCAGGTAGCAGTTGCAGGAAGAGCAGACACGAAACCCAAGATCAGGAGTAGGTTTCAGCTGAAATATTTGTCTTCCAGATGTTAACCTGCCATTCAAAACGAGCCCAGCTGCAACTGCGATTCTGCACACCTCTTATACCTACTCCCTAGGAAAAGCTCTTTAGCTCTTTATTAAATTGCACACATTAGATCACCTACAGTATTTTCTTTCATGTCAAAGGAAAAAAACAGGCAAAAGCAAAAGATTTTGAGGTTCATAGTTGATAAAAACTATTGCAATTCACTATAACCATAACAACAACATGACATATAAATACAGGGATAGTTTTCCTGCCCATGAACTTGTGCCCATCAGTTAACTTCAACTTACTGGGCAGCACACGGCAAAACACGAGGCTTTACGGTTCGGCTTTCTCTTTACTCCTCTCCATACCCCATCAGCACAGAGTTTGACGCCTGCTTCACAGGGAAACATCATCCGCAGACAGCCTTCCCACAGCACTAACCCACTGATGCTCAGTTATAGGCGCATTACGTATGGCACATGCCCAGTTTCTGAAGGGGAAGAACCACACTTTGACACTTCAAATGAGTAAAGAAACTAAAAGGAAAGAGCCAGCACACACAAACCAGCAAAATCAACTTCAAGGACACAATACATGAAAGGGCTGACAAGTCTAAGTTCAGTGATTTCAAATAACCATCTCTGAAAATTATATCTTTATTCTGTCTCCGATGTTCACCCTCTCACCTGAACTCAGTAAACCTTATGTTCTGTTCTCATTTAGAGAACGTAGGAAAATTACCCACAATAAACTTCATTCTTTTTCCAGGATTAAGAATTGTGTATTCTACTTGCAGTGAAAATCTGGTTTATGCATTAGGGAGAACACAGGACTGAACTTTTTGTAAAGTTAAGACATTTTTGCATTTTGATCATAAATATTCTCCTGGTCATTTTTGGCAAACCTGTCAAAAGACATTTTATGCCATTTTGCAAGACATTGCTACTGGAGGAAGAAGTTAGACTTCGTATTTAAACAAAATGTGCCTGAAACACTGAAAAGCCAATTTAATGTTAATAATTCTGCAACTCAAGCAGTGTTTGGGCCAAAAACTGGCTCCAAAAGATAATGGCAGGCAGGAAAAAGGCTGTATTTCTACAGAACGTAAAGAAATAAGACTAGGAACCGCTTCAGCAGTTAAAGAGAGGATGGGAGAGAGATGTTCTTCTCAGATGCCTTCTCCCCTGTTCACTGAGCCTCTATCATTTTCTTAAAATTAAATCTCACAGAAACATCCAAACAACAGTAAACGTGATTAACCCAGCAGAAGGAAGAACGCCTCTATCTTTGATTTACTCTGAAGCGTAGAGGTGTTCAGGCTCATATGGGCTCACACTGCAAGCAATTTGGTTCGGTGCCAAGGCACAATGTGTTCAGTAAAACACGCTGTGAAAAGTTCATCTCTGAATTAAAAAAGACTCATTTAAATGACAGGCTAACAGAAGATACTTTCGAAGTGCTCTGTCCTACAGTGCCCTCATCAGTAAGTTCCAATGAGAGGCTGAGGGTGCAAAAGCGCCCACTGGACCGGATTATGAAAGGACTACATTGCTGGTGTGCTTTGACCAAAACGGAGTATTTGGTTATTTTCCAGAATTCTGATAAGGTTTCAAGTTGCTAGTCCACGATAACTGTCATTAGGAACGAGAAGGGGAATCATCGTACCTTTCTTTAAATCTCAATTTATCTGTGGCTTGGGATGAAGTAAGATTTTGAGTGGCATCAGACTAGCCAAATTTTCCAAACAGAATTTTTGGGAGCAACATAAACCTTCTAGGGACTTCACAAATTTGCCAGAACTTAATTTTTTTAAGAGTATCTTACTTTTTTAAAAATCGGGTTCCACAAACCCCACGATAAAAGGGGAGTTTCCTACATTGAAAATCTCTTCGGGCGTGTAGGTAAGCATCAAGAAATTTGGTACCATGTGGATAAATGTGGTAAAAACACCTACACGTACATCAGATGACCAAAGTAAATGACCTGCTTTTCCTCTAATCCTTTTCAGTGATAGTAAAATTAAATGCTAATTATAGCAACAAGAGGTTAGAATAAAAGTAATAGAAAAGTTGCAATTTAAAAATAGTAGATTTCTGCTTAAAAGCTACAAATTGTATACAGAGTAGAACTAAGAGAGAAAATCAATAACAAAGGCCAAGAGATTACTTTTTAAATTTCATATTGATAATATGAGTAAATACAGTAGAAATGTATGTTAGATATATACAATTTTCTCATAAAATGATATAAATTTCTAAATTATTACTCTCATGAATACATACACAATGACTGCAAGAAAGAAAAGTCTTCAGAATCATCAATAAACAAATCCAAAAAATAACCTTACATAATGCCTGAAATGATATCTCTTGTTTACTCCAACAAGTGAAAGCAATTTTGACCTGTAAATTCTTCTACTTACCTGCAAAACACCAGGAAAACACCCACTGAAATCCAGGGGTTTGTCACCTTTTCTTTAAAAAAAAAGTTTGTTAAAGTTTGTATTGGTTTTCCTTTACCTTTCCCTTTATTTTTCATGTCTGGAACAGAAAAGCTCAGTCTTTCTGTTGCGGGGGAAAAAGGCTGAAAATGAGTTTGCTTAACTGCGTTTCACACTGAGTGCAAGAGCAGAGAGCCCATAAGGACCTGTCCTCCTTTCAACAGACCATGTAACAAAGAAATAAATTGAAAAGATTTTATCTGTCCCTGAACTATTTTGTGTTCATTTCTAACCGTTTTTGCAAGGAGGTTTTCTTATTCATTAATTAGGATTCATTAGGATTTTAAGTGGCCAGCTTTAAATTACCAATCAGCGTTCCTATTTATTTTGATGGAAACAGCCAAACAACAACAACAATCTTCGTCTGATGCCTGGCAGTGGTTTCAGGTTAGCCAAGGGACGTACAATTTTTGAGGTGCCTATTTCCCAGTAAGTTTAAAAAGGAGTTGTTTAAGACCGAAGAGAAAGGTTTCACTGTAATGAATCAGGATATACCTTAGCTTTATCTGGGAAAGCTTTATGTTCGGCAAGCCTGTTCGGCAGCTTTTCTGGAGATCATAAATCAAAAGGATTCAGAATGATTTTTAGCATTTTTTGCACTGAGGCCACTCCCCAGGTCTGCGTTTCTCTGGGATGGTTCTTGGGATTAAACCGTGTTTGAGGCAGGAACAAATGAAGACAGTAATGACACTCTCTTTAGGGCCAAGAATCCACCAAAAATTCTGAATTTGATAATTATTTTTTGATACACGGATATACGCTCAGATAAACTGACTTAAACCAGCAATCTTATTACCGCAAAAATGCAGATTATACCACTGAAATGGTAAAAAATAAAGTTTTTGGACGATATCTGTTATACTCAAAACTTCCACACGGGCATTTATTATGACAATTCTGCACTTCAGTTAACTTCGGACACTCCACTCACTTACAATACAAAATTCTTTAGCTTTTGACAGCTTTACAAAGGAAACTCGCTATTCATACCATGAATGGGGTATGTATTAATTTGCCTTTCAAAGCGTGTGCAGTCCACTTTGCTGCTGATAATCTGCATAAAACCGGATTAACGAATCGGGAATCCTTGGGGTCACGACAGTCAGCGCAGACCGAAAGTGCCGTCCCATGATAGACTTGGCATGTATGTCTTCCTGAAGAGCTAGAAGGGCCGCTTCTCTACAGACCGCTGCTATCTGTAAAGAAAAAATAATAATTAAAAAAAACCCAAACAGCACATAGCATTATTGTTATAAAATATATTACTTGGAGGGAAAAAGGCAAACAGAAGAATATCAACATAATCCAAATGCCAGATACTCACCAGGACAGAGTTGCTTCTCCAACATTTTTTTTTTTTTTTAATAAATGAGGTTGCGGGTGATTAGGACATCCAAGAAACAGGATACAGCTCGAAATTCAAACGTCAGTAACATTGCATTTCCCATTACAGTATGTTGCAAATTAACTTGATAATCATATTACCTTGTGTTAAGCTCCCTGCAACACCTGATAAATTAAAATCCCAACAACCAGTGATACATTTTTCTGTCCCCAAAGCGCAAGACCAGATATTCCCAGGCTCTGCGGGCACTTTTCTTTCTCAGCTTTATGCTGGGAAAGAAGTAAAAACAATTAATTCAGAAAAGAAGGCTAGAAGGAGAGGGGTGTGTGGAAGGGGAGGAGGGTTAAGGTCTCATACCCTGCAATGTGTTTTTAAGCTCTCCGGACTTCAGACAGCGGAAACAGACTGATGCCAGTGTCACTCTAAAGACACATTACTGTGGTGAAAAGAGCTTGCGGAATGAAAAGAGATATTGTGATTTCCAGTGCAACAGGGAAAACAGTGATTGATATTGACTGCTCCCTTATATCTGTAAATGAAAGAGCCAGCTGAAACACATTTGTCCAGCTATTCAGCATATTTTCTCTGTTTGTTCACTTACTGAAAAGAGTTCCCCCGCTTATGCCGTGCTAATGGTTGCCAAAGCCGTTTAGTAGCTTTTTAGAGGATTTAGCAGCATGTTTAGGAAGCTTTCACAAGAAAACATGCATGGATTTAGATGGCTTTGTCAAGTTACAACAATATTACTATTAGTTCTGTGCTGCTCTAATGAGCAGCGAAGCTAAACACTGCTGTTATGCATTTTAATGCTTTTCAGGACTTCAGAGACAGTTAAACATGGAAGCGCAGCTGAGATTTAGCGCGCCAGCTTCTTGCGGAGGTAAGTAATACATCATGCAGAAAGTAACGCAGGGATCTTGGTCTTTCCATTCAGGTTTTTCTCCAAGTAGACATTCTGAGTATTTCCCCAGCTCTAACACAAATACAAAGTTACTTAGAGAAAAAGAAAAAAACCCAAACCAGATCAAGCCTCCCCTCCATCCCTGCCTAACACAAACCCAGTAATCTTTCAAAAGGGAGAAGACTGTTGGTGGAAAAACAGATCCCAAGCATCGCTGACTCTAAACCTGCACTGGTCTTTGAAGGAGGGGTCCATTTCCCCATGACAGATACTGCACCAAGGGCAAGTTTGCCACAAAATGAAGAGGAAGAGACCTTCTGGGGGTTTTCACAGGCTTTATTAAAAACCTCCAAAATGCAGTACAGCCTGTTTTGACCGTCCTGTTCTGCTACAGAGACCATCACCAATCTACAGCATCAAAACTATGAAGCAGGGTATCACTACAGCACAAGACGTTCACTTGTTAGGAACTGATACGTTTTACTGAAGGAGAAGCTGAAAGAAAGACTGTCAAGTTGGCAGATCCGAAAAAGAAGGAACACCACTGCCGGTCTTATTCCTTCCTATTTTATTTGTACACTGATACACTTAGGAGGAATTTGCCCATAAGCTGATACTTCTGATGATGTTTTTACGTTTTCTCTATGCTCTGCCAAGAGTATCAGTAACAGTGATGATAAGTAACCTCCAAAGGATTTTTTGGTTTTAATTTTGTTCTTAAAGACTGAACCATAAATTCTGTGATAACTGAAAATTACTAGACATGAGGAAGCACCAGGAAACTGAGATTTTTTTTGACTTCCCAGGAGCATTTGAACTGCTTTTAAGGAAAGAGGAAAGCATTGTAAGGTATGAATTATCGTTCTCTCTTTTCCTGGCTGCACTCAGAACTTTTGTGGACTAAATCTTCATTATATTATTGAGTAATAAACAGCAGGCATTATGGCACCATGTTTAAAATTTGGGCCCTCATGTCTGGTCGCAGGAGTCACATGGTGTTGTTTCCATTCCTTGGCTAACCCAGAGTCTCAGGTTTCTGAGGTAAGAGATTTGACAAGGCAAGTTTGATTATTTTTCTTCGTTCAAGTATGCAAACTTTGAAGAAAAAAAAAAAAGCCCTCCCAAGCATACTCACCAGCTAGTAAAGCTAAATCACTCATGGAAAGCAAACACAAGTAGTAATATAGCCACAGTGAAAGGAGAGTGAATTCATCTGGTGAAATCTGCTGCATTATTGGCCCAAGGTCTGTTGGGTTTTCATAGATATTTCCTGTGACAGTCACATTAGGACATTTCTTACTAGACCAAGCAACTGAAGGGTTTTGAAATGGCATTTCTGCCTAGATTAAAAACCAACATATATTGGGTCAAGTGAGGCAAAGAGGGAAGGTAGCAGAAGGGGCTAATTGGCAACAAAGGAAGAAACCCAGCAGCTTTGCAGCAAGGTACAGATCCTGCCCAGGCTTAGTGGCACTCCAAAACCAGAGGCTGCTCCTACATCATCACTTTTCAAACCCTGCAATAGACTTATCTATCCTCAATGAATGTGTCCAATTACTTTCTTAAATCACTTCTCCTTTTGGGTTCCACAACATCGTCCTGTAATGAGCGCCATGGCCTAATCATGCATCGTATAAAAAAAAGCACTTTTGTTTGTCTTAAACCTGGTAATTTCAACAAGTGCCTCCAAGTTCCTGTGTTATGAGAAGAGTGATTCATCTGTTGTTCCCCGTTCACCTTCCTCATATCATCGACGATTTTACAGAGTTTTATCTCATCCCCTCTCAGTCAAGTCTTTGCAAGCTGAAGAGTCCTCAGTGATTCAGTCCCTGCTGCTGCAGCAGAACTTGTCCACCCTTGAGCCCGTTTGCCACGTCGGCTTCGCTCGTTCTGCTCCATCCTCCTGCTGATGAGCGGTTGAAGCCATGCCGGGCACGGAGGGAGCTGTACCACAGCGCAGCACTGTTTCAGGGCTGCTTGCAGTTCCTTTCCTACCATTGTATTTGCCATCATATTAGCACTGAGATGATTTTTCTCAGAAAACTATCCCCACTGCCTCCAGTATGTTTTCCTGCGTGACAATATCTAATTTAGGTCATACACTTGTGATTTTGAAGCCTGGGTGATTTTCTTCTCTCTCTATTGCATTTATGAGCACAAATGGCCTCTGCTTGCCTCTGTAAATGGATGCTGTGAACCAACACTACCAGTCTGCCAGTTTAAAGACAGTTCTTAATTATTTTCAAATACCAATCCAAGGGATCGTCATTTTTACCTTTTCAGTATAAAAAACCCACAAAAAAGTGCAGTCTTTCAGATCTCTGTGTGTTGTGAGGAATAGGAATTATATCCTAGTCCTGTTCCAATGGCAAAATTGCAACTCGATGTATTGAAGAACAAAACAGATATTATTGACTGCACCTGAATATAGACTGGCTTTCAGCATTGACTGTTAAAGCAATAATGAAGACATTAAGTGACTGACAGAAACAACAGTGATTAAACAGCAACAGACCAGGCAGCAGGTAATTAAGCAATAACTGCTGAGGTGTGGGGTGTTATTGCAGAGATGAATAGCGAGCCAGGTGTGGTACTATTGAATCTACCAGTACCAGAGTATACCCTAGTTTGATTATTAATATCATTATAAATGAAAGTTTAACAAACACAATTCTCATTTTCAGTGGAATGAGAGCAAATTACTGACCTATGCTTTAGTCTGCTGTCTGCAGTCCTCTCCTAGCATGGAAATAATTTTGAATTTGTGTATTAAAAACAGATTACCATTTTTTAAAAGGACTGATTTATCATCTGAATGAGTGCTTTAAGATCAGAAAATAAACAACTAATTTAGAAACCTACTTCAAAGTCAAAAAGGCGACTGTATCAAGTTATCCCGGGAGGAAAGGAGAACTCACATTTGCCATCTGAACCACACACACACGTGCACAGAGATCAGTAATAAAGCAATGCCACACACAAGCTCACAGCTATGGTGCAAACAACGACGAGTCCCAAAAAGAAGTGGATTTACACCTAGTTGTTCCATCCCTCCCCATTTCACTCCCAGCGACAATAAAATGCCCAGTGCCAGTTACCGTTCCCTGAATAAACAGCATTCAGCATAACCCATCTTTCTCCCGAAACCAATGGTTACACTGGCTGATTCAGCTTGGCCGATTCTCCCCCATTCTGGCATTAAGCACCAACTCTTTCCAGCGGACTGAAAGTCCTTTTCAGCTTCTTTGTATTTAAAGTGCTCTAAATAGCTTTAAAGAATCTTNAAAAAAAAAAAAAAGGAGGAAAAAAGAAATGAGCTTCTGTGTTAAAGCCTTAGGTATTTTCAAGAAAGTGGTTTTGTTAGCACAGAGTCTGTTGGGAACACCTGTGAATGTCGGGTTTAATTGGGCTGCAGCTGGTGTCGATTGTGTGCGCAGTAACTGGCAGCCTCTGGCTGGCTGTACATTGTGTTTCATTTTCCTTTTTCCTTCCTTTTTAACTTGCTCCTCCACCCCGCCAGTTAAAGTTGTAAGGGATTGTGTGTAAGAGGGATTAGGAGCCTGGAAACAGAATAGTACCCTGCGGTTTGTGAATAGGGCAAATTGTGGCGCTTCCTGGATGAAAACTACCTGCGAGCCTGTGCGCCCGTGCGGTGCGCGCCTGCTAGGCAGCCTCAAAGGAAGGCTGTGTATGGGTTTGGGGAGTTCGCTTTCCCGCTCTGTTAAGGAGAGGGAAAAGGTTCACGCACGGCATTTTAAAAAGACATGAATAACTCCTGGGTCACGACATCTGTTTCTCACTCAGGCAAATTCCTACCCGTGTCAGGCATCTCCTCTTGCCCCTGCGTCGGAAGCTGCTCTATGGAGAGCAATAGCTTTATCCCCGCAAAACCGGGGAAATCGGAAAGCTCTCAGGACCCAGGGCCATCACCTGACTGAGGAAAGAGGTGGGCATGGACGCCTTTCCAAAGCGAGAAGAGAAAACAAATCAGGAGGAGACGCACCGTAGGCAGAGAGGCTAAAAGGGAGTAGCAGGGAAAGTTTGTTGACTGTATTCTAAAATCTACATAAACTCAATTCAGCGCACAACTTTCCGCAAGGGATTTGTACGAGGCTCACTGCAGCGCTGGGCAGAGATGGTAAATACCTCGAGGTTTTTGCCACCCCCAACAGGTCACTTCTGCTCAAAGTGTGGGATGCCGCGGCCCCTCTTTCCCCCTTCTCCTTTGTGCAGGCACCACCCGCTGCCGGCTGCAGGCTCCCACCTCTCTTGTGCTGGCCCCAGCGCTAAGCTGGCCCTTTCATTAACTGATTCAATGCACCAGACCATCAGAAAACTAATCCAGAAAAAAAAAACCCACCCAAAAAAAAAAAGAATCCTTAAGTTGCCGCTGGGGTATTGAGACAGGCTCGCAGGGGGGATTCGACAAGCGCCGGTCGGCATGGGAGGGGTGGAGAGCACGGCAAGCGCCTCTTCCTCCAGTAGCAGAGAGCTGCTGGATCGCCTCGTCAAATTTTGCGCTCCTTTCCCCTGGCTTAGCATCCCCGCGCCACTTCTGATGCGCACGGCGGTCTGCCTGAACTAGCTCGGGTACCACAGCGTGATGCTGGCTGGGCTAGGGAGACATGCCCTAGATAACGCTTTTGTACAACGTACTACTTTTAAAGATAAAAATACTATTTTAAGATATCACAAATACCATTTCTTCTTTAAAATGGGCTAAACTGAGTGGCTCTTAACTGGCGAGAGGTCGAGTTTTTGATGTATTTCAAAAAGGCTTAAATATAGTACTTCTCTCATGGTTCAACTTTCCTGTTTCATGTATAAAGTAGATAAAATGGGAAAATACAAGATAACATGCCTTTTTTCTCATCTCTGAGGAGATAAATTCTTACAGACCACCACAAATCTTGTTCTGTTTAGGAGTAAAAGGTTCCAGTACTATGAAATAATTGATCACCCTGCGATAAGTTTTGATCTAATCTTTGAAAGACAAAGAATCACCCCTGTATGTGTATATCTTCATTCTGCTCAATTCTATGAGCTGTAGATTTAAATGGGACGGATTATACGTTTGGGCATTTTGTAAATGGAAAACAATCTATTCTAACCAAAAAATGATAAAGTATATTAGCATAATGCTTTTCATACAGTATCCATTCATTCCTCAGATTCACGTACTGTACCTACCACTGGAGCTTTGGAGTGAATTTACTTAATATATGATTGTCGCCCTATAAAACTTTCCTAACTAAAGCGTGCAAGGCACTCACAGGCCACACAAGTGTCTCAGTGAGACAGAGGCTTCTTTGATCTCTCAGCAACTATGTTCTAAAATGTTATTAAGTTTTCCTCAAGCTGAAGTGCATACATCTATTATGGTTCTGTATTCATGAACACTGCCTTGGAACGGATGAGTTCCTATGCGTATTGCTGCCATCCTCTGCAATGATACCCTAAAATTAAATATTACTTTTTATAGAAAGATAGACTTCTTTTTTCCTTGTTCATTAAGGAGATAGTTCAATATGAGCAGACATTGGATAGTCTACTTTAAAACAGATCTGTAGTGATGAAGCAGCACCTTTGCAATTCTTAAATAAAAAGGACAGGTATTAGGTGTATCTTGTGTCTCTGATCCAGCAGGCTGAGCAAACAATCTCTGCTATTCCTGATTCCTTTTATGAGAAGTTGTTAAGGAAATGTAATGGAACAAACCCAGCTCCTTTAACGATGTCTGTAACTGACCTTAGTTCAGAACAGACTGGCCCAAATCTTCACTATTTAATCGACAGTTTGCTTATTGGTGTAATTTTGCAGATTGATGTGCATGTGACCACGCACGTGGGTGTCCGCAGCTTACCCGAGGTTCTGCACGGGACAGAAAGTGGTCGTGCCACCTGATTACATCTGGTCTGACCAGGACGATGGTTCCCACTCAGCTCTTTCCATGGTGGCCACAGCTGCCTTGGGGGGCCGTAGCAGAGACCAAGTCCTCCTTCTGCCCCCTCCTCCCGGTCTCAGCCAGGGAGCCAGGCTTCAGATTGACCTTGTCTACCTGCTGCGGTCACCTGCCGCCACAGAGCCTGGCGTGTCGGCCAGGGGCTGAGCCAGACAACTGGCCGGTTGCTTTTGTGGGAATAAGGGCATCACAGCAACAATTAACGAGAAAGCGGTGACCATGAAATGCTGCGTTTAATTGCCAAAACCTGAGCACGAGTTGTGCCTGGGCAGCAGACAGTATCACATGTATCAGTAGCTCATATTATTCTATAAAGCTTAAACACGCCCAGAGAAGGGAAAGATGAGGTATGTAGCCAAAATTAAGCGTATGTATCATAACTATAGCACATGATGACAGCTGAAAAGAATAAACCAGAGCCTTCAGTGGTACATGCTAAGTGTCATCACACATACCTCTGCTCATCCCGACATGTTCTAACAGAGCGAAGCTTTGACTCCATCTGCAAGCCTTCTCTTTTCTTCTTTCCACTCTCTTAAAAAATATTACTAGATGTGGTATCCTTCCAAGCAATATATAAAACATGTAAATTCCAATTTAACTTTTGCAACTACAAGCCCAAAATGCAGCTATTTTCCAAAACGCACTCTGTCGATATGGCTCCCATCACTTTGGCAGAGACATGGCATAGCTGCACCTTTCACAAAGGAATTCCGTAACAAAACGAGTTTTTACATGCTGGGACTAAATATTTTTAAACAGCACTCTCTGCCAACTTCAAGTTTCAGCTATATTTGTGCAACTAAAAAAAATAAATAAAAAAAAAATCACACACATGTTTCTATACAAGATTAAGCTGCATTTCTGGTTAACCTCAGAATTATTTCATTTTTATATAAACATTTAATGAGAAAGTTTAACTTCTTCCCTTCAATGAGGAAAAGGAAGCCAAGCCACTAGAAAAACAGAGTCTTGCTATATGTGTGTGTGTGTGTGTGTGTGTGCACGCACTCATTTTAATTAAAAGTAATTAACAGAATACTGTGTTCTCACTCACAGTATGCTGTTACTACAGAGGACCTGTACACAGAGCCAATGCTATTTTGCTGAATGCCGCTAGCAAGACAGATTGAATTATGCAATTAAAAATTTTAAACTAGAAGACTTGGAGGACATCATTAGCTGTAGCTGTCGTGAGTTTCTCTCTAGAAAAGCAAAACAAAAGAAAAAGCTACAAAACAGATTTGGCAGCTTCTTCCTTACGAAACCTATCAGTGTAGGTGTTAAGTAAGTTGCTGGTTTGCTTGTTTTCTTTTCAGATTTTGAGGCAGACGGATCTGAGGTTGGGAGATACATTCAGCGTATTCCATATTTTTCACACTGAAAAATAATTCATGCCTTTGCTTCTCAAACCAGTAATTCCTTTCTCAAGTTTAACCTGGGAGAGACGCCTTAGACTCCTATCAAAACAAAGCAAATAAAGCAATTCTGCAAAAGGAATTGGGAGAAGTGCCCTCCCTTCCCTAAAAATATTTATTTTTTTCGTCACTAGAGCACAGCCAGTTTAGAACTGTCTTTCAACTCCTTTCAGCTCCAGCAGCATTTCTTTTACATTATGTCACCATTAAAAGATTGCTAGAGCCCTAAACTTTTGAATCCACTCAGCAAAAAGGAAAGCAAAAAACTCCTTTTTAGTTTTTTTTTTTTTTAAACTCTCCCTTTCATCCTGTCTTTGGAGCTATGGCGAATACTGATTTGGATCTTGCATAGCAGGTTAATAGCAACTTTATTTGTAGTTACCTACATATGAGATATCATAATACCATATAGTAAATGCAAACAAACTCAGTTAAAAATAATAGCCAGAAAGTCTAGCAAATCTTCTGGAGTCTTAGTGTTTCTATCAATTTGGATAGAAAGCATATAAATCCTATGATAATAGGAGAGATGTATACTTTCTGGGTCTCTGTATGGCTCTTTGCACACGCATACACATCCTGAGTTGAGGCACGGAGTGAAAAGAGGCATTAGTCGTGTAGGGCCTTTAGATTGCAAGATGAATAATGTCCCGAATGGAAGCTCTCTTGCTTTTTCATTTACTGGGTTCTCAGTTCCTGGAAGGTGCGAGATGTCTCCTGTGGAGTATCTAGTTCCTCGGCAGAATGCTAAAGGAATTTCAGACTGTTTCTAAGTTTACCTCTTGGAGCTTCCCATGGTACCCAGCTGCTCACGTTTCCCAAGAAAATCAGGGAGGAGGGCTACTGCGTGCCTGTATTCCAGAGAGGCAGAATATGGCTGGGAGGACAGTCAGACCTAGAAAGCAACGCTGTTAGCCACAGCTAGATGCCTCCGTGTATAGTTATTACTCCTTAAGGAGGCAGCAAAAAGGCTGGTAAAAAACTTTAAAAAAGTTTTAATGCAAGTTTTGCTTGTGCAAGAAAAGAAAATGAGTAATTATAGCAAGAAAAAAAAAAAGAACGATACAAATATATGAAACAAGAAAAGTGGTATACCAACAATTACCTCGAGTTAAGGATTTATGTAAGGTCTATATTTTAGTGGAATAGAAAGTTGATAAAATAGCAGTAAGTTGGACATGACAATGTGACCTGTGCTTCCCAACAGTCAGTCTAAACCAGTGATGCCCTGGTCACCATCTCTTTTTTGATCTGGCCCCTTGAGGAGCCTGTTCAAGTGTTAACCAGCAGAAACCCAATCCAGCAACACAGAAGAGAGTAGTTTTTGCAGGTTTAGCACCCTGAACTGGCTCACCCAGGATGCAGGCAGGAAGGCAGGCAAGGGAGGAAGGCTCTGAAGGCAGGGAGAGGACGAGACTCCAGCAGAAAGTGTGTTTGAAGCCCACCGAAGCTGAGAGACATACTCAACCTAGATACAAATGCTTTCACTTATGCAACTTCTTTCACTCATCTGCCAATTCAAAAGCCAATGCACGATGCACCTAATTAATAAAAGTATATGCTGGGCATATATAGAGACATTCAACAGTGCAGGCAGCCTTGCGAGAGGCCCTTTCAGGTGGGCAGCCCCCACGTTTCCCATAAGGATCTCAGTGTTCTGACTGGACGCACCTCGATCTACTGGTTTTAATACTTGCATGTTTAAAAAAACCCAGTATTTTGAGTTACTCAGTTATAGAGCTATTGATACAATTCTACTGTCAATAACAGCATATCTGCTAACCACTTTTAGTTTCAATAAAAGCTTCGAACAATACATCTCAGGTGTATCCCTGTTGTGTCTACTGTATAGAGTCCATAGGTAAATGTGACCCACTGCTTCTGGTCCAAAATTACGCAGTCCAGTGAATCACTGAGTGCATACTATGAGGGATTCACAGCACTATCCCAAAGTACCAGCTTCCTCACAAGTGGAGCAGCCTGTCACCAGTATAGTTGGCCCCCATCACTCTGGGAACGAGCCAAAGAACAGAATAAGGCAGCATAAGGTAACATGCTGACCTGTACTCAGAGCTGTCACTTACCTTCAGTGAAAAAGTTATGAGTGACCAGACTAACAGGGCATCTGCTTTTGCATTGTTAACATGAAAACTTCTCATTTGAGTGCCTTTCTGCAGCTGAGAAAACTGAATCCATGTCATGTCTGAAAGTCCCTTCAGTGTTCTGGATAACCAGATCTGCTACTCCATGGATAACAGATGTAATTTAGAAAATTCCTCCAGTTCTTCTCTTTCTTACTTGTAAACTCCTTCTCACTTTGTGCCACGTTATTGTGAAAACCTCCTTGGTCTCTTGGGTTTTCTCCCCCTCCTTCCTTGTCTAGGCAAGACAACGTAATGCAAATTTCCAGCACTATGAAGACTTAGAAAAATGGGTCATTTGCATTTCTCTTCACTAAACAAAGATGTTTTATGTTCAAAATTTATACTCAGCATTTTTGCAAATATGCATAGGAAGAAGCAGAGGAGTCTCCCTTGCCTTTCCTCCAGGTTGTATGCAGCTTGCTTTTTAATGTTAGCAGCATTTGAACTCCTAAGAAGTTGCAGACTAGCATGATACACCAACAATTTAAGCCCAGAAATTTATGAAATACATGCTTAACAGTGTTCAGCCATGAGGATCTCCCTAGAGATCTGTGACATTTGCTGTCCTTGGCCACAGCATGTCCTTGGCTCTACATTCAACCTTCCCCACTTCAAGCCCTCACTTTTGTGCTTACATCAAAGTCCAGTAGCTCTGGGCCCTCTGCACAGGAGGCACAAATCCCCAAGTCCCCAGGACACCCCTCAGGCCACCCAAACCCTGCCGAGAGGCACCCACCTTTTCCAAGCAGTGACAGAGGGAGGTGAGAGTGATCACACCCAGTAGGTAGGTGCTTAACATTTGAGGAAGGCTATCTATAGACACTGTCGTGTGTGGTATTACTGTTTTCACAGTCCCTGAGGTAATGCCAGGCATTTCCCACCTTTCCTGGCACTTGGAAGGTTTGCCAGGATAGCATCTAACACCACGGCAGAGGCTGAGCTCAAGGGAGGAGGGAATGACACCCGAAGGAGCTGCTATAGCTATAGCACTGCAGAGGATCCCACAAGAGTGAGCCAAGAAAGGTCAACTAAAACAGAACTAAGGACCACAGCTTAAAAAAACCCCAAACCCTCAAAAGCCATTAAGAAATGTTAGTGCAACCAACAGGACTGGCCTGTGCAGCTGAAGTACTCCCGAGGTGCCATGCTCGATGGACAGTTACAAATTGAAGTTACGGGAAGGTTTCCTGTAGGACCGTGCCTCTTGCTATGTGGCTGGTTTACCTACCAGAGCATCAACTCTGCCAGAGAAAAGATTCCACTCCCACAGTTTCTACCACTAGAGAAAAGAATCGTATCAGGTCTCTTTGTCCAAACAGCTACAAAAAGGAAGAAAGAAAGATGAAGGGAACAACCATCCAACCCAAACTATTCTATGATTCTATGATTATGGAGAGCAATAGGAAAAGACAAACAGGACCCTTGGGCTGGGAGGGCTTTGGGCAGAAGGGAAGAAGGAGAAAATGAGGAAAAAAACCCCCAGTACTGTGGGTTGTACAGATCCTAGCAAGCCCTCAAATCTATAGGCTGAATAGTAAGAACAAAAAGCAGTCTTAGCCCGTACTGCAAGCCTCTGTACATGAAGTATGCAAGCCTGGTTCTTTGAAATATCTAGCAGTCTTCTTTGGGGGAAGCTGGGTGAATACAAA
The DNA here is from genome assembly GCA_008711295.1 of Anarhynchus alexandrinus. Taxonomy (NCBI): domain Eukaryota; kingdom Metazoa; phylum Chordata; class Aves; order Charadriiformes; family Charadriidae; genus Anarhynchus; species Anarhynchus alexandrinus. The sequence continues at coordinate 2,544,243 of VUYV01000087.1, read as the reverse complement.
GGAAAAGATCATCTTGCTCCTCTTACCCACAGTCCTGTGGATGCACTCCTCTTGACAGAGCCTGCAGCACATGTATGCCTTCTCAGGAATTTCCACAAATATTCTACCACACTAAATTGTGCAGCCAAGTTATCTAATTACACAATAAAGCACAACTGCTCTCCTCGGTGCCATTCTAGACTATCTAGCAGGCTCAGAAATCACCTAGCAGTCCACTCTGCAAAGCACAGAACCGTAGAGGAGGATGCTAAGGATGACAGTATCCAACAGCACATGCCAAGAGGCCATGAGTAGAAGAGGCAGAAAATAACGGACACCTTAATTAGTGGGCAACGTTGACACTGTCTCACACTGCTCTGTCTTCCTAGCACAGATTTCTACAACTGGTGTTGTCTCCAGCCCCTTGTCAAGAGAGGAATTAGTAAGATTTGCTCAGGAATTGCCTATGTGCATGAGAAAGCGCAAGCTTTCCACTTCCCAGTGTATTACATTTACTCATTTCACATTAGATGCACACACACTAGGACTGGGACAGCAAGAGTATTTTAGGCCCTCTCCAAACACAGTAAAAGATGATCAAAAGAATAAAGACATCACATGCAGGACGCTATCACAGAAGCACTGGTTTCCATAGTGAACCAAAAAATAAATGCTATTTTTTCTCCGCTTTGTAATTATTCAGTACTGTAAAGATCAGCTCTTCTTAACATTTCCTACTTGATACCGAATTTAATACTTTTCATGGTATCTGGAAGAGTTTGTGATATCAGTCGTTTGCTTTGCATGGCATGAGCAAGTTTTAAATGCATGAAATGTCATGGAGAAGCTGGATTTCATTGCTTCCTTTCATTTGTGCGACACCACACAATCATAGAATGGTTTAGGTTGGAAGGGACATTAAAGATCCTCTAGCTCCAACCCCCCTGCCATGGGCAGGGACACCTCCCACTAGACCAGGTCGTTCAAAGCCCCGTCCAACCTGGCCTTGAACACCTCCAGGGACAGGGCATCCACAGCTTCTCTGGGCAACCAGTGCCAGTGTCTCACCACCCTCACAGTAAAGAATTTCTTCCTGATGTCAAACCTAAATGTCCCCTCTCAGTTTAAAATTGTTACCCCTCATCCTATCCCTACACTCCCTGAGAAAGCATCCCTCCCCATCTTTCCTGTAGCCCCTTTAGGTACTGGAAGGGGCTATAAGGTCTCCCTAGCGCCTTCTCTTCTCCAGGCTGAAAACCCCCAACTCTCTCAGCCTGTCCTCACAGGAGAGGTGCTCCAGCCCTCTGATCATCTTCGTGGCCGCCTCTAGACCCACTCCAACAGGTCCATGTCTTTCCTCTGCTGAGGGCTCCAGAGCCAGATGCAGTACTCCAGGTGGGGTCTCACCAGAGCGGAATAGAGGTGCAGAATCACCTCCCTCCACCTGCTGGCCATGCTTCTTTTGATGCAGCCCAGGTCAGTAACAGTTGTTACTTACCTCAGCAGCCTGAATTTGTGAAGGCACTTGTTTTAGCCAAAAGGGTACATACGATGTGCCTCATCTGTGTGTTCACAGGCTGCAACAGGACGTGCAGGTTGTACAGCACAGCTGTAATTCAGAAAGCCTCGCTCGTGCTGTAATGTTCGTCTCCTCCTCTTCAAGTGCGGTAATAACTTACAAATCAAATTCTCTAACTCTGAGAGACTTGGTAATGGGCACGGTGTCACAGTGACACTCCAGCACTGAAGCCTTCCCCCCCCGCCCCATAACCACGTTGGGAACAGCAGCCGTAGCACCACAGAGCCCTGAAACAATGTGAGACTCTCACTCTACGTCATTAAATGCTATTTTGCTAAATTAAAGGCCACAAGCAAGGCATATTGTATCCATAAGCCCACGTATGCCACAGGCCTCTCCCCTTCCAATATTTCCTGCAGCTGTGGATCATTCAAAATCCCACGGAAGAAATATTTCAACATTCATGCTTTTTTTTTTTTGGTAAGTGGAGGACCTTCCACCCCTCAGTGGACACAGTATTCAAACCACACTGCCAAATATTATATGATGTCCTTTCCAGAGTTAATTTTTAATTTCCTGACTCTACTGCATGAGAAATTTTCAAATTGTCTTGGCAGTCACTTCACGGCATGTGCAGACCTAATTGCAGAACTGAATGCAGAGTCAGCCCAAATGAAAACCTCTGGACTAACTGAAGAATTTCTGCAGAATTAGTTAGTTGGTTGAATTAAGTTCCAGAGAGCACTACAGTCCAAGAAAGGATTGCAAATGTAACGCAAAGGGTGCAAACCTTTCTTGCCCCAGCCTGCTGTGCAGTAAGGGGAGGCAGGTGTCTTCAACGCGTCACTCAAAAACCCGATGATTTTCCATTTTCATTTTTTAATGCCACAATTCATAACCCACAGATGTTGCGCGCGGCTATAAATCTTGGCACCCTCTCCACTACGAAGGAATTTCCCCTGGTATTCAATTTTCTTTGCTTTACCTTAAGTCACCCTAATCATGCTGACATCTACTATCGATGATTATATTAGCCCTAAAAGATCCTTAAACAAATGAAAAGGACTGACTTCCACTCCTAAAGTTCTGCTTCCAATTTTCTAAAGGAAATTAAATAATGTATAAATCAAATGCTGGGCGCAGGCCCAGGCAGCTGAACATCGCTTTGTCCTTTCAAAGTGAAGAGGAAGTGTCTGCTACAGAAGGGACAAGCCAAGAGAAATAAAGCTTAACCTCAGCTCCATATGAAAGTGATTTGGGATAATCGGGGGAATCTGCAAAGAGGTTAAAACGGGGACCACATACTAACAGGAGAACTTTACATGATGATCAAAAATATATCAAGAGCTGACCTTCACCTGGGGGAGCTGCACAGCCCTAGCAGTCTGTTACGCCGGAGCGGAGCACGAAGGGCAGGAGAAAGAAGAGATGAGCAGGAAGTAAAAAAATCTATTTATAGCTGGCATTTGTCATGTCATGGTAATCTTATCGGGTTTTTTTTTTCAGTTTGCAAGATTTATAAATAAGTACTGCTTGACAACCTTACAGCAAGTCAGCTATGCTGTAAATGTACACGCTACTTTGCAGTTCTCCTTTAGCTAATACTTAGATTATTAAGTCAGCCACGGAGGGACTTCTTAATTTATGTACTATTGATGGGCTGCTGATCCTCATTCTTTAACACAGTATATATCTAGAAGGGGAAAAACAGTAAAAATGTACTAAATATATACCTGGTATTATTTTCTAAGCAAGCGATTGCTCTAATTGCCACAAGGCATTTCTTAAAACTATTGGGAACAGATGTATTTCGTAATATGATTTCTCTATTAAAAGAAGATCCTGATGGAGTTTAAATGGCTTCAACAAGAGTTTACGCTGACATTTTTGCACACAGAAGAGCGAGTTTGAAATCTGAGATCAGCACTGGACTTCATAATTAGTGTCAACATAACCCTATTCGCATAACCCAAACTTTCATGAGGGGAAAAAGATGTGACGTTCAGCTGTTAATGCTACAACTATGTACACGCTTGGCTATTTAGAAAATCATCTTCTCCTCACCTTTAAAAGGTACAGAATATTTTAGATGCAATGTGAATGGCCCTTGAACTTAGACAGCGGAAGAGCCTAGTCTTTACACTTTCCCAAGAAACCAGCAAAATTATTTTCAGCGCTGTCATTTAGCAGTTGTTTGGTCTGCCACAACACTAATTGAGTAGCTGGCAAAGCGGGGATAGCCACGTAACAGTTACATATACATGCGAATTCAACAAACATCCTGCCTAGCTCTCGCAAACATGTCAGGAAATGCTTCACTGTTTAAAAAAAAAAAAAAATTAAATCCCCAAACAAAAATACTATCCATTTCTTTCCCTTTTAAAAAGTAGAGTCTGTATATATACTCTTATTTTGTATACACTTTTATTTTGCAGAATTATTTTGGTTTTAAAGTAGGTAATGAGTGCTACTGCCCTTTAAATCTCAGGATACAAATTCATTCGAGCATCAAGCACACTTGATTCAGAAGAACCGAGTTTACTGGGTTCACAGACTTGTAATTTACCAACAAGTATCTGTATATTTCATGAGAGCTATAAAAGATGAGAACAGGCTTCAGGAATGCTATTTTAGTATAAAGAGAGAATTCAATCAATCGTCCTGAGCTGGGAGGTTCTCCTATCGATCTCCCCGCTACCTCTCTGCCGACAGACCCCCTGCAAATAAAGCATTAGCCCATGCTAAGGCTGTGTTTAAAAAAGCAAACCAAGCAAAGGAACTAGGGGGCTTTAGTGGGACCACAGGGTTTAACACAAACACTACTAGAATAAACTCCTCTGTAAAGACCTCCAAGTTTCACATCACTTTGTCTCTCCAGGTTTCCAAATATCAATAACGAGGAGAAAAAAACAAACCATAAAGGATGGGAAGAAGTAGGAAGTTTTCACAGAATGTGGTTGTTTGCCATCCTTGAATTTAAACAAAACCAGACACACAATATGTTACTCACACATGAAAAGAGGAGAGCCAAAAAGGGAAGGAGAGACTTCTCTCTCTTTTCCTCTCTCCTTATTTCAAGAAAGCATCCCTAAAAGCACACACACATCTGCTTCGGGTCCCCTGACGTCAGTAAACACGACTGAAGTAAAGCACATGCTTAAATACGTTCCAAAACACTTATCTGCTTTTAATAATTGGAAGCTAAATGGAAGCTATAAATCAGTGAGCAGAACATGTTCAATCAACAAACAAGACATTTTTTGACTTTAAGGTGATGGTACTCACTGGTTCTGCAAACTTTGGATTCAGTAATACCCATTACTAGAACTAGAGACAGTTTCTAATGCAGGATTCAATCAATTAATTTATGAATCTAAAATGTGTGCACTGGTAACAGAATATAGTTGTGATTAATACCAGTGTATCACATTTCTTTGGTGCTTTGTATCTTAAACATGGCATTAACATTGAATAGTTAAACTAGTTACAGCTAGGTTAGTATGTGCAAAGCACCTACCAGCAGTGGTATCCTGAGTTCCCAGACTCCCATGTGGTGTGTATTTAACAAAGATTTTCTACAAACTACTGCCCTTTATTTTCACAGTCACCCGAATCTTCTGTTCCCAAGGTGTAAACCATCTGCTTTTCACATCTAAGCTTGTTAAATACCCAACACGAAAAGCCAGGGGCTTCCACTGAGAGCCGCAATACAAGGAGAGAGCGGACAATAAAACAGTTAGTCACTAAGGATTTCTACCTATTTTTCAAATACTGATGTCTCCAGTAAAAGGAATATAGGAAGAAACGTGAAGGTCTGGTACAAGGCTACTCATGCCTGCTGGATAATTTTGATAGGGCTGCTGGGCAGGGAGCTGTGGTCGGCAGCTCAGGCAGCGTGCAGCCGGCGCTCTCGGAGAGGCTGGGAGTGGGGCAAGAAATATGGGCTCTTCTGCTGGAGCACAGGAGATATTACACACCGGGGACCCTGGCGGGGTTAGGCAAAAGTCGCTCCAAACAGGAGTCAGCCGTTTGACTATCCCATTTCTAAGGGACTGAACGTAGGATTACAGGTCTTGGCTCTGCCAGAGATGTCATTTTTCACCACCTAGCAAGCTCTGCTGACACGGCATGGCTTGCCTTCCTGGGATCAGTGCTCGTTCATGTCCTAGACCTCATGGACCATTATTAGCTCCCTGGGACAGACTCCAGTTTGTTAGATCCTGTATAGCAATGTCTGTGCATGTGTGTCGTTTTTATACAGGTATTCATTCTTATTTAAAAATTTATCATCTGTCTACTAGAAATAACAAGACCTGCAATAATCTACAGTGACTTTGAGGTTGTTACTGTCTGCCACAACCATTTATTATTTAAGCACACGATATTGCCTCTAATGTCTCTTCTCCTCATAACGAGGTGTGTGCTGAGGAGCAAAAGAAGCCTGACCAAAAGCTGAACAAGCATTAATATGCACTTGAAATGGGCACAAAGGAACGCGGCAGGGATGCAGGGCCGGCGTGTGCAAGCCTGACGTGCCCATCTCCAGCAGCTCCAGGACATCCCCTTGCCCAGAGCTGGTCTCTGCGTGTGTTCTGCCCACGGGTAGTGGAGGGTGACAGCAGCCGCTGGGGCACCTGGCATGGCAGGGACCGGTCCCAGGGACTGCCAAGGGAATTACTGTAGTGGGATCTAATTCCTCGGTAACAGGCAAGATCGGGTCCTAATTTAGGAATTCACGGCTTTCATTAGGCTTGTTCATCCTCAGGCCAATTTATCTGCTGGAGTAACTCCCCTGGGGATTGTGCCAGCAAAGACTTTGGCCTAATGATTTCAGATTGATTTCTGTAGCATCATCTTTGTGTGGCTTTGGGAAGATTGTTTGTATATCCTGCTATAGACCTTGCAGAAGCAAATACCAATTCTGAAGGAAGATTTTGACTAAGCAAACACTCTTTCAAGATAAAAAAAGAGTCGCCTAGACCACAGGCAAAAAATCCAGATTGAAATATGTTTAACAAATATGGAAAGTTAATGCTCTCCTGTATATTGCTTTGTGAGTTATTAGCACCTAAATATTCTCCATGACTGAAAGTGTATTAATGAGCTGGAAGACAAAGCGATCTAATCAGAAGAGATCAGCAGTAATTTATCCCCCAGAAGATTTACATGCAGCAGCCATGTGTGTTTGTTTATGATCTCTACATCTGGTAATGAGTTTTTGACATGATGGAAAGCTGCGGTAGAATAATGCACTCTGTTCCTCACACTGACTAATTAATGCTCTACTTAATCTGGAAAAGGGCACTTTAAAAATAAACAACAATTTCCAGCAGACCATGAAGAATAGGTAACAACTGAATCACATAGCATAGGCCTAAAAACTGTTGTAGCAACCTCACAAGCATTAAAAAAGGTGATTTTTAACTCTCAGAGTACCACAGGAAGAGTATGTGTACACATACAACTCTCCGACACTGCAAACAGTAGATTAACGGGGATTTTTTTTCTGAAAGAGAAGTGCAAGTATATATATCCTCGCAGCAGTTTTCCTTTTGCAGCACTTCAAGAGCAACAGACCTTAGATACCTGCAGAGATGATCAAAGCCTGAGTTATAATCTGTAGGAATGACAAACACCAGTAAGAGGTGGCAGAGCTAAAATATTCCCCATCATTCACTCACTGGGTGTTACACTATGGTTTGCGCTCACAAGTTACCCACAGTAACACTGTTGGCCATCACCCTGGACCTCATTCTGACAATTGATAAAATAAGCTGTAAATCACGATTTCCACAAGTGACATCGACAGGAAAAGCAGCCAGCGCAAAGAGGGTTAGACATGGGATCCCCACCAAAAAAAAGGCCGGGGAGATGGTGTTCAGCCCGTCTGGCTGCTGGGGGGCGCACAGGGGGGGCTCGGTGTCCTCAGCTTCCACTGAAGTCATTCCATCGCTTTTAGTCACTTCACCAAGACCTTGTCTCCACAGGATGTTATGCTGGAACAGCTACTGCATTTACATTCACACCCTATCTCATTCCAGGATAACTTCCTCACGTTGACGTGCCCTTAGAAGTACAAGAAAGAGCATTCGTCTGTGGCTGCATTTAGCCCTAGGCTGAAGTCTCACGAGGTAACAGAGAATAGAGATTTGGCTTTATCTTATAAACTGTGCTAATATATGTATCACCACCCTTTGGACTGAAACCAACTTCTTCTCTCTAATCTCCCAATCATTTCCCACAGAAAGTGCGTACTTTCTCTAGCCCATGAAAGAAGGCAAGGACATTAGGAAAATCAGAGGGATCGCAGGGCACGGAAAGCATGTGTGAGTTGCATCCAAGAGCAAATTTCCCAGCCTAAGATATCGGAGCTACGAAATGGTCCCTTCCAGTGACTAAGAAATGACCTTAGTGGCTAAAAGAAAAACTGCTTAGGCGACAAGTACTGAAGAACAACACTGCAGAGACTTGGGACTGATTTGCCAGCTGGAATTAAAGGTAAGTCGGGTAAAACAGATAAACACAGAGCGAAAAAATGAGTAGAGATTGAAGCTTTTCATGTATATTGAAGTGACAACGTCAAAATACGGTTTCTCCTGCCAAGCTCAAGTCCTACCCTCCCACTCATGCAGCCAGTGTGCAAAGTTTGTAACTCAGGAGTTCTTGTGTGCTCTTTAGCTGCAATAAAAAATGTTTTTTGGCAGTCCTCACAGCTCAGACCCCTAAGAGACCATCTGCAATGTCCCTGTCTCCCTGGTTCAGATCGCCCGACGCGAGCAGCGAGGACCATGTGGAGAACCACAAGTCTGACGGGGACACAGATACACCCTGTGAGGTACAACCAGGTAAGGCCAATAATGACAGGAACAGCGAGTTGTTGAAATGGAACCAGAAATTCCCTAAAACCCCTCTGGTTTCAGGAAAAGAGTGCACAGGCTGAAGTCTGCAGAGAAGTGCCAGCCCCTGCTGCAGCGCTGAGCATGTGAGCAAACAGCACGCCATTTCTGGAGGCCACCAGCCTTCCCTGCACTTCCAACAGTGCATTTCTGATAAAGGCCTGAATTATGTTTTTTGTCAGTGCCTGTACCTCAGTAGGTTCCCAGGTCTGCAGAACATCTTTCTTCCACTTAGACTAATTCTTTCTTTTCTTTGCCTGAGAGAAAACAAGTTACAGCGTCAAACCACGTAGGGCTGCAGTTTCAGTGCTGCAGAATCCCCACTTACCCACTTCTCTTTCCTCAATTCTTCTCTATCTGATTTACTGTTTACTTACAGACCATATGGGAAACACGTTGGGAAAGCATGCATCCGGGTTCACGTTCAGAATAAATACTTTTTATGACTATTCCCATGACCTGCAGCAACAGACTAGATTAGTCACCCACAACTATGTATAATCATACAATCATTTAAATACATTTTCAAAACGGAATACGTTTTAAGATACAGATCAACTAAATATTCCTCTATAGGCTTTCTAACACCTCTTTCCTACAACTTTACCATTTCCACCCGAGTTAGAAAGCGTTATCTTTCAAGCGTGGAGTCAATATAAATATAAGAACATAAACACATGGCTCCATGTGAAAGTGCAGCCTGCAGACTATTAGTGCTACCTGGTCTGCTCAGTTTTCTTAACAAAAGAACAATGAAGTGCAGCAGGAAAAGAGCTGAAAATGGATGCTGAGGCTGAAGTAAAAGTGACATCTATCAACACGTGCAAAAAAAAAAACCCAAGCCCCATCCACCACAATTCTTTTTTATTCTCTGCCTGTTCCAGGAAACCGAAATCCCTCTAATTTTAGCTTCATCCAAAAGCAGAATTGTAAAAGCTTTCTGCTGAACAGAGAATAGAATATTTCCCAAGCAGAATACATAATTTAATCCAAACCCAAATAAACAAAGGGTCAAATTCAACCTCACCCATTACACTTAGCAACAAAATTGAAAGGAAATCTTGAAAAAGTCATTCTCAATTGAAGTACTTCAAATCTTTTCAAGCTGAAACATTCTGAATTCTATTTATAACATCAAAAAAATAAGTCAATGACACAAAACTAAATAAATTAACTTAATGTTTCTAAATAATTTTTTACCAGAAGAAAGTCTAAAGCAAAACTTACAAAAGTAGAATTAATAACTGTATTTTTTTTCTACGTAAGTAATGAGACAGCTATGTCCTATACTACTTCATCTTATTCAGGATTTATTTTTTTTTAAATTTGCCATCAACCTCTGGGTTGAAGAAAAATCTGATGTGTCCCTTTTGCTTTGGGAAATGGTTCTGATAATGTTTTAAGCGTTGTTGCACAGGCAGCTGCCAAGAGTGAAGAATGCTTGTAGCTCTCCCCCACCTCCTCTCCCTACACCATCCACCCAGCAGAAGCCGACAAGCTCATCTGCTGCAGGACATTTGCAGAACATCTCATCGGCCGAACTGACTGATTGCATCACGTTACAAGACTTAACCAGAACACATGGAAATCTTTTTTGTTAAAATCATACAGAAAAGATGAAAAAAATACAGAGATTTCATAAGGTAACTTGGCTTTTTAGAGCTCTTTTTTTTTTATGAAATGGAGGTCGAGTGTTATTTCTACAGGCAAATGTTGGAATACTGCTGTAACCCTCTAAAAAGGAAAGGGGGTTTGTTTTTCTTCTTTTTAAGAAATGCTTTCCCCATATGTTTCTGAGATGGTGTGCTCAGTAAAGTCTTTCCATCTCACCACAACCTCGCAGCTCAGCAGAACTCTCAAGCAAGCGCTCAGCTATAAGCACCTGAGCAAATCTCCTCCTCGTCGGCATCGAGGATGCTGAAGGAGGAGGGACTTGCCCTCATTTTTGAAGGAAAGCACATGGTGACCAGCTTCCCTTTCAGTAGGCTCGCCATCAGGCGCACGCAAGCCCGTGGTATCGACCGGGCTGCACGGAAAGTCGAGCTGTTCCTGGAACAGTCGGCGATCAATCTCTGCCGGCCGGCCGCCTCCTTCGCCAGCCCCGTTCGTACTTGGGAAACGTGGTATCTGGAAAATTATTTAAAAACGGCAAATTTCCTTTCAAATGGGCTTTCTTGTTGTTCTGCTTGTTTCGGGGGAAGAAGGCTGGAGCGGGAAGAGTCATTACACAGTGAAAAGCAAAAAAACACATTTTCATGTGTGATTACTTATATTAATACGTATCATTTTACATACATAGTACATCTACATATGGAACCTATTATTATTGAGGAAATGTTTTTTTAATGAGGAAGACTGAACAATACTTAAGAGAGAAAATGTTCAAACCAATGTTAATTTGCAGCAGAAGTAACAAAATATTTTAATAAAAAACAGTAAAGAGACTGGCCTTCGTATCCAGGATCAGCCCAGTCCTGTGTTTACACCTTGAGAATAGGATTTGACTTGCACGGCTTTTCCGAGCTTTGCAAACCTCCTAAGCTGAAATTTAAACTCTGACTCTGTCGAGGACTTTTAAGAGTAAAACCAGTGCTTCAGTTCTAGAGGGAAACAGAGATAGCTCATTACATTTCTGTTTTCCAGATCCATGGAAGCATTTTCACTCCCTCTACTTTTTTTTGCAGAGCCTGTGCCCACCCTCCCTTCCTAGCCCCCAAACTCATCCAAAAATAAAGGGATTTAGGTAATACAATCACGTCCGTATAAATGTAGCTAATTATATTCTCAATTGCTGAGCACTGTTTCCTCTCCCTCTCCCTGCATGCTGGGGATAATTAAGCTTTCCTTAAATGTTGCATATGAATTAAGAAGAAACAAACAACAAAAAAACCCTCAATATTTTCAAATGAAAAAAATCTGGTGCTAAAAATTTCTGGCAGGCTAAACATTAGTACAAGAAAACTGCTGGATTTTAAATGATAAAAATAAAGTGAGTAAAAGCTCTGTTTTAAAAATGAGAGACTTTAGAGACTTTCAAGAAAGACGGTTCATTGTAGAAAAGAGATACTTTCTTTCAGAAATCACCTCAAAACCAAGGATGAATTATTAGTATCAAATATAAACCTCAAAATAGATTCGCTCCATTATCATAATGCAAATATTAATGCGTATTTGCTATTCCTGCCAAACGTTATCAGTGTTGTTCCGACTCGCAGGGAACAACCTGTTCTGTGCGGATCCCAACTGGGCTAGGACTGGCCTAGGTTTATCATTTTAACACCAGTAATGTTGTTTTGTTCACCTTGAGAAACCACAGCATGAGCAACGATCGCAAGAGGATACTGCAGGGGTCCCTGCACTGGCTCCTTCGGAAAAGCCTTAGGAGCCCCAGGACTGCGAGATCAGTACAGCAGCTCCTGAGGTCCGGTCCAGGGAGCTCTCATCACCTACGTTAACTTATCCTCTTTATTTACTCTCGTCGAGCCAGCAGTTTTAAACACTCTTTTTTTTTTTTTAATAGGTTGAACTACTGTCCTCATTTATTTATTTTTTTAAATTTAAATTTAACAGCTTTCTAAGCTTCCTTGCTGTATTTTCCAAGTCCCTCTTGCAATGGTACGGTGTCAGAATGGCAGTGAAACCAGCACCAGCTGCTCTATACCGGCCTGATGCAACCCACTGGTTCCACCCCACAGGAGCCAGGCACCCAAACAAATGTGTGTCCTGAGAAAGACAGAATTTGTAATAATGGCCTATAAGTATTTTGAATGTAGTTCATGATTTTGAATCTGCAGAGTGCAAAAACACTGCTACTTAGTATATGGCAAGAAAGAAGGCAAATTACAATTTCTTCTGTTACTTATGTGGCACATAGATACTACCAAACACAACACCGAACGCCTTCCGAGTCTTGTGTAACAACTGATTTCAAATTATAAATGTCACAGAGGCATCATTTCAGGCTTTGAAATATGGTTTACTTGTTACCAAATATCATGTGTCAATTGATTTATCAAATACACAAGAAAGAAGAAAACCAAGGAGACAATCCAACTTCTCTCCCAGCAAGCCCAGGACTGTTTCCAATGAAATGTAGACTGGCAGAAGAGAGATTTATTACCACAGTTTCTTAATGCTATGTTTTACAACATGTGTTCCTATCGTGCTCCACATGGTACTTTTACCGAGCACGACAGGCTCACCTGGATTTCCACCACCTGCCTGACTTGGTGGGTCACTCGCTGCCTGTGCGCCTTTGATGCTGCATCTCCATAGCTGATTTCCACAGGTGGAGCTATTTTTGAAAGAACGTATTGGATGGCAATAATCTCATGGGGGCAAGGGGAAAAAAAAAAGCAAAGAGACTTTGTTGCTTCAAAAAAGACACGATAAGAGCAGCAGATTTGTTTTTAAAAGTCAGGCTGATCTTTAACGTGCCTGCAGTAGCGCTGAGGCCACACAGAGCTGTACTCAATTTCCAAATGCCGATTAAAGGAGAGGGATTCCTCTGGCCAGTGTTCCTCACAAACACTTATAGCCATGTCTCATATTAGAAATCTGTAAAAAGACCTGGAAACATTTACAATAACTTAGCTTGGGACTAAATGAAACAGAACGTGCCTCCTCTTTGATCCCATTAAAATGTAAGGGGTTTTCTTGGTCATGGAAAAATCATTTTGCTGTATCAAAATCTAATCGCACAAAACAGCATTGGGTAGTTCATGCATCAGTTGGTTGGACAGAAATAAACTGTTAGGAAATGACAGGCACGTAAGTGACAGCGATAGAATATGGCTGCAAAAATACATCTTAGCTTGAAAATTAAAAAAAAATAAATAAAAGCTTGATACATCTTCTGTGATTTCTGCTATCTAATTAATAATATACATTAAATTAGAAGACATTTTAATCTTTAGGAATTAAAGAAATAATCCTTGGATTTAGCAAGCTCAAACATGTGTTTGATTTTAAGTGCATTAAATAATTCCGTTGGTTACAAGGAATTTTTTATGCACATGAAAAACTTTGAAATGCTGTAGGGTAACAATCTAAACTTTGACTGGGCTAGAAATAAGAAGGTATTAATAGTCTGGCTTTGGTTGAAGTGATAAAGGTGATGAAACTCAGATGAAGAGTTAAATCCAGATTCCAAACTCTCAGACTTTGAAACTTGGTCAGACCAATTCCTAATTAGCCATTAAGAAACAAGTATCTTCTTTGGTGCAGCACGTATATGAAAGTAAGGAAAAATATGTTCACGGTAGATAACAGCTGTTTCAGATTTGTAAGCACACATTGCAGACAATTTTTCAGTTCCTTGGTAAAGGGTACATCAATTAGCACTGTGGTATCTGCACGTTCATGCCAAAAAAACATGAGCAGTAACACACTTTCATAGATTGAACACAAAGACTTTACAGAGCTAACTAGAGATCTTTTTTGTTCATGTTCATGATTAATTCCTACTTCTCTAGGTTTCATGTACGAATGAGACAGCTCGGAACAGCAACATTACAAGTTATTTATGAAATCCATTGCGCGTGCAGAATCGAAGGAAGTTGCCTGCTGCAATACACACCTACTCAACTGGAACCCAGGTAATGAAAATATTTTTGGTTTGAAACAGCTACAAAACGTAGTACATCTCCAGGACTACCTGGTTTTAAAATACCAGGTCTGGCTAGTGATTCATTTGCAGCTTTTTCTGCTTCACCTTCAACAGCACGTTCATTGCATGAGCTAGGGGACGTTCGCTTCAGAGGAAGAGCTGGAGACTCACTTTCAACACGGCAAAGACAGACCTGTGTATAATTAAGAGCTAAAGACAACACAAACATTTATAGCGCAATGTATATGGTACCTATCGTCACCCAAATATGAATTTCTGAAAATCCTAAACCTTAGAGAAGTAATTAAATATATGGTAAAAGCCCCTACAATGCTTTCATAAGTAAGAAAGGAGACACACACACAGGTATACACACACGTTTGTAAAGGGTAACACAACTGGGACACAAAACCCAAATGAACACACTGTTACTATATGAGCAGGTCAAATGAACGCAATGATAATACTACCTGAGCGATAATACTACCAATTTTTTATTTTAAAAGTCTCTAACAAAAGTTGAAATCTTTTTCCATCACATGAGAGAGACTTTTTGGCTCTATTCCTGTATCATCCTGAGTAAACTGGCTGAATTGCAAAGACAGAACACTATCCTCAAATAATGAAAGGAAAGGAAAATACTTCTGCTCAGGACTGACATTTATCAATACAGAATAGCCATTTTTGGCCATTGTTTGAAGTAAGGGAAGTAATTAAAGTAAGCAAAACCATTTTGATACCACCGCCCTACTTCCTGCACGTTAGTAACAAAATGCCCCCCCATAAGCCATTCATTAACTCTCGACAATAAACATCATACTTCCATATCACACATTTGAGAGCACTCCTAAACTGGGAAATTGGGCAACAGCATCGCCTTATGCAAAAACAGCCAAGTCCAGTCAGGAAACAGATTAATTTGAAAGCCTTAATTAATGACTGAACATTTACACAGCCAAGATTTACGAGTTACAAGGAAGTAAGTCCAAAACATAACACTCCCTCCTGCATGCAAGCTCTCTTTTTAATGGTAAACAATTAGCCTAGGGTAAGATACTGCCTAAATCCTCAAGTTCACTTTCCTCCAACTTCCAAGCATTGATAGAAAACAAATTTTTTCCATGCTTCTTCTTCCCCTCTGCTCTTCCATAAATATTGTTATTAATAAACAAGGGTTAATGAAGACAAAATATAGATTTTTTTTTTTTTAAATAAACAAACCAATGAGTTTCAAAACCTTTTTTTTTAGGTTACAAGTGCAAAAACAGTATACAAAAGTAGAGGAAAGGAAAGAAGAGAACACATCCTGGATAGGTAAGTTTACAAAACTAATTTTCAATATATGCTTGAAGAAAATCATAAACAAGAAAGGAAGGTCTTTTTATATATATATGTGCACACACACATACTTATTAAAATGTATATAATAACATAAAAAACTGTCTAAAAATCCAAAAAGATCCCATTCTTTTTTCCTTGGGGTTACTTCACTAAATTCACAAATATTTTTGCAAATTTAGTAACAACAAATGTTAGAAATGAAGAATAAGTTTCCAGCTTTTAACATTTTGACTATATTCCACTTCTGAAGAGAACTGACATCTTATTATGCTGAGCGCTTACTATTTGAATATTAAAACAAGACTGCCAACTCTTCTTTGGAAGTCCTCAGGCCTTAAACTAGAAAAGTCAAAAAAAAAAATAAAAATCAAGAAAAGTTTTGTTCTCTCTTGTTTATACTAAATTACCGGACACATTTTCTTGCCGGCAAATTTTGTTTCACTAACAAAGGAGTGCAGTTTGTTTCTTCCCATGGTTTATATAGCACACAAATACACAAAAATGACCACAGAAACGGTGAGACCCCATAAAGCAGTAACGCGTCTGATAACAAGAGTCTGCGATGAGCCCGTGTCCCTACAGCCATCCTGTACACCCGCCCTGGCAAGGGAACTCCCCAGGACTCCTCTCTCCAGGCACACAGCCACAACTGTGACCTGCAGAGGTAACCAGAAACACAAGCAGCACATGGCTTTTGGGTTGGGGTTGGGTTTTTTGGCTTGTTTGTAGTGGTGTGGCAGTGCCGAATGCCCAAGCCCCTATCATTGCCTGTCACGAGAAAAAACCCCAACGGCACCGTCCTCCTGGCTTCTTCTCTTCAGTCCTTCATGCTTGGTGGAACGATGAAAACCATGCCTTGCAAGGGAAAGTGGCTGCTGAAGAGAGATTGAGCAGAAAGAGTTTTCCTGACACGGATTCACAAACACTTGGAAACACCTTGCGCTAGATACCCACAGAGTGTAATCTATGAGCCGGGTCCATTTTTTCCGTCACTCTTCATCAGTTTCTCATCAAATGGGAGCTCACTGGGAGCAGGTCCGGAAAAAGACAAAGTTGGTGTACCCCAATAAAAAGCACAATAAGACCAAAATACACAAGACAAAACAGAAGATAGATTGTTACTCTCCCCCTCCTCTCCCTCCAACGGTGTGTTTCACTGTGCAACGTTAAGTATAATAGTAATAGTCTAGTTTTATCAAAAATTTACTTTGTTTGCTAGGAAATTAAGTCTCAAACGCCACAAAGCCAGTCTCTGTAAGATGCTAATTACTCTGAAATCATAACTGCCCCCCCTCCCGGCTTCCCTAAATAAGAAAATAAACGATCAAACAAATAAAATCCAAAGCAGCTCTTTTAAACTGGGCAAAACGCTCTTGGTTCTCCTCCCCTGACAATGGGAACGTCAAAACCAATTAGCAATTGCAGTCATCTTGGGTTTTGCTCTGTTTTCTTCCACTGCAAGTGGTCAACTCCGATCCAATGGCTCACTTCTATACACACAATGCCATGGACAAATTACAGAAGACTAAGACCTGAAAGGTTTTTTTTTCTACCCAACTATGCTTGACGTTTTCATTACTCAAAGACAGGAAACAAAAAGCTTAAGCTGAGAACTAGGTGCTAGTTTGAAAAAGTTTAATTAAAAAGCAAAACGGTCCAGAGAATTGCTTCTAACATAGCTAATAATTTGCTGCCGAGTTACTATCGTGCTGCTTCCACCTGCCAATAGCCATTTAATCCTTTTGCCAAAGGCACTTTAAAGCTTTATGTATTTCTATATGTATTTAAGGGAAACCATAAAAGATCACTTGGAGATAACAACTTCCAATTTTTGATCTACAAAAATCTGAGCTACAGTAGCGCATGCACCCATCAGCTTTTCAGTACTGCTAAGTAGCGTTACCTGACAGCTTCTACTCCAGGCAATGGTTTGAATGCTAAGACCAAAGTTTTGTGCCAATACAAAATCTTCGTTAGGATTCAAATACAAGAGAGAAAGCCAGCGACGGATAGCTCCAGTGCCTTCTTCAATGGGATTGCAGCTCTCCTTCTCACGAACTGCCAGTGTCCAGGCACGCCGTGAAAACAGAAGTTACATGGCAAGAACGAAAATTTCCCTGTTTGACAACGTAGGTTTGGCTGCAAATATTTGAAAGCTTCCCTGCTCCCACATTCAGCATCGGTGACTATCTTAATTACTAACAACTCAAACTGTTTCAGCATAACTGCTGAGGAGCTTAGTCTCACCAAAAAGCCTCCAACTCCAACAATGATACAGCTAAAGTTTGTGGATAAAAAAAGAAAGCAGAACAAAAGCAGTATTTCAACTATTTTTTTTCCCAAAAAATCTCACTTTGAAAAATAAAATTATACATAATCAAAACCTCCTTGAAAGGAATACAGCAGAGTGCATTTTCAAACACAAATAACTTAATGGGATGACAAGTGTGAAGCTGGCAGCTCCTACACATTTTTAGGGATGGGAAGTATTAAAGGATGTTTAGATACTATTTTATTATTCATTATTAGGTTCCAAATTTTCACAACAGAAACAATTACTTTGCGGATGACTGCCAAAGGCAAACATCCTATTTTATATGTACACAAAGAAACCAGTATATGTTCAAATATTTTAATTCATACACACACCCCCCTCTCCAATCTTTGCAGTTCAGTGAAGTGTAAACAGTTAGTGTTGTCATTAAAATACACATTCTTCATTCACAGCAACAATACTCTGGTAGGTTAATAAGCTTTTATACCTGGGCTCTATTATTCCTCTGCCATTCATTAACATTTCTTCCACCTTGACAGCAATTTAATTGGCACAGAACCAGAAATACAAGTAGGTCAGCACAAGGTGTTCCTCTGTATGGTTTCATCTGCTATAAACATCCTATCTGAGTTAGCCTTCAGGTACTACATTTAAATATTCCTAGTGCCAGTTAAGATAATAATCAGAACTATTTTGGATATCATTGTCCAAGTACTACCCTTATTTTTGGAGGACTGATTATGTTAAGACAGAAAGGAAATTTTACTGCCGAAGCGGGGAACCCTCTGCAGCTCTCCTGGCGAAGCTGATGCCTGAGATTATGCCTCAGTGCTACCTCCCTGGGAAACTTTTTGGTGACTTTCTTTAATTTGTATGCCTTATCTTATACTTTAGGACTAGAGTTGAGTCAAACTCAAAGCAGCAAGGTCACTTCTAACCACATACCCTGTGACACATCATAACTTACGAGGTCAAGTGCCAGCACTACAGGTTTAAATCAGAAAAACGGGTCAGCGTGAGGAAAAAGTGTTTAATTTTATTTTCTTTTCCTTTTTTCATCATAAAAGCAAATTCTACCACTCTGAACTGATAAGAGCATTTGTATTACATAAATGAAAATACTTCAAGAGGCAGAAATAAACCAACATTTTAAATTCCTTCCTGATCAATGCAAATGCTGCAATGCAAATTTACTCTGAACATTATGTACCCCCATTTGTGACCATTGGTCTACTGAAAGCATGTGCTTTAAGACATTCAAGAATAATCCCCACTGCCTGAGTAAAAAAAAAAAAGGAAGAACGAATTAAATTAAAAGTTGCTAGAAATAACTCACAGGCAAAAAATAAAACTAAAAGAAAACAATAGCAGTAGCCTAAAGAGACATATTTTTTCCTTCAGGAATGAATTCCCATCTGCTTTTAAAGAGCAACATGTTTTTCCATTGCTGGGAATTACAGCCAAAACCAGGACAATAAAGCAGCAAAGCCACAGGCAAGAGCAGAGGGCAAGCGAAGCTGGCTGACGGAGTATCAGTCTAGGTCCCTCTTTTATAAGCCTGTGTTTCGGTGACGGCTCAGCAGTCCCCCGCTGCGCTGGCAATACACTCCCCTCTGCCACCCTCAACAAAGGGGAGCTCCTGGTAACTCCGCCGCGTGCCAGGTAGCGTGGAAAAGGGAAGGCAAGGGCAGGGGAGGGAGGCAAACAGCATAGTCAGCGCTGCCGGTAACGCAGGCGTCTCCCGTGGCCTCGGCTGGTTTGGTGAAACTACAGCCGTTTTATAAAAACTCATGGGAAGTGAGCAGCCCCGTCGGCAGAGGATCGCCTACCCCTGACGTAAGCGATGCTCCTATTGCAGGGTCTTCCTCCAAACAGGCATGCAACAAGAAACAACCCTTGAGAGGCACAGGGAGGACAAAAGCAAACACAAGTGCTCATTTACAGAACCTGGGTGGACGATGCCATTAAAATAGGTAATGAAGACACAGAAAGGAAAAAAAAATGCCAACATATCAAAATTAGCTGTAAGGTTCCTGCACCCTAACTGTTTCAGCATTTAGGGAATCAAAATGTTCAGCCCTTTGGGCCGTATGGAGGAAGAAAATCTCAGGTTTGAGAAGCAGGCTAAATTTCATACCTCAGCACTGCCTGGTGCTCGCTTGGGGGCTCATTCAAATTCCCTCTGGCGTTTTCCCCAAGTTCCTCTGAAGATCACTGTTCTTTGAGTTACTTAGGAAGCAGTTTCGACTGTATCCTCCTGAGCTGTTAATGGGTCTGACCTTTGCGGAAACACTAATGTCCCTTCAGCCAGATGCATTAAATCTCCTCCGCTTGATTAAACTATTAGCAAATCATTATCTCCCTGAAGGATAAAATGTTCTTTCCCAGATGAGCTAGCAGTGCCTAAATTTCAGTGCAAATACTCTCCTGTATACCAAATCTTATGCTTTGCATAAACATGCTGATTGCCAACCATGCTTTATATACTCAAAAGGTGAATGCATACAGTACTTTATCAGCCCACTTAGGGCAACAGATCCCCCACCCCACTGCTGAAAAACGCACGAGGGGAACCAAATCTTTCTAAAGTGACTAAAAAGGAGAGCGGGGAGAGGCGGCACAATGCCACAAACTCTTGCAGTTCGGCACCGCCATGCCAATGAGTGATTGCCCTCGTTCCTAATCTGCCCAAGCACATTCTGCACGTACGAGGTTCTTGCGAGACCAGCAGTAAGCAAAATCCCATGGGAAGTCCTGTGTAGTTAGTTATTTCCTTTCCGGTGATTCATCGCGTTTATCCCAAACACTGACATTCGGAAAACATGCCGAATGCCAGGTATTTCCTCACCTTCCAGCCACCTGTGCCAAACACATCCTCAGCACTGATAAACGTGTGTAGGAAGGCGGTGATCCCATATTAGCCATATTGGATGAAGGCTGAGTCTCTTTTCCTCACCCACCCACACAAAAATGTTCACTTTTCAATGAGTGATATAAATTAACAGATCCTATGCATCATTCCAAGAGAAACTTTGGAGGTTCATCTGAGGCCTTAATCTCACTGCGTTTCAATTTGACGGCGTTCCTCACTTCGAAAATTGCGTTTCACTGTAGCCTGGTGGGGAACTAAGCAGAACTCCCTCAGAAGGAAAGGCCGTCCAGCAGAGTCAGGCCAGTCATTTCAGCCCCAAACGCTTTAACTACCCAAATGTATTTTCAAATCACACACTTCTGATGAGACATATGCATTTTTTTTTGCTGGCATCTTAGAAGTTCAAAATGTGAGGGCCAGTCCCAAGGCATGTGTTGAGCACCTTCGACACCTGTTGAATTCAATGGGAATTGAACACGCTCTGCATCTAGCATAACTAAGCATAAAATGAACAAACACATTTGTATTTAAAAATTAAAACCATGAGCTTTAGCCAGGACATGATTTGAAGGGTCTACTGGGTTTTTTTTCGCTATACAGAAACTTCACTCTTCTTTTTTTTATGCCTTCACTCCCAAAAGCCCGTGTCTCTTTTTAGGCTACTATACAGGATTGGATCTGTTGCCCTTTAAAAATGTTAAACAGAAAGCTTTTCCCTTGAGTTTGGGAGATCTTTTCCTTCATGTAAAACTAGATGTAAAGAAGATAACACATCCTAATTTGTCAGGTGCCCTTTTTTCCCCCCTACATCTAAGCCCTCTCTCAACTTTACAGTAGATGCTCTTTACTAAACAGACAAACGTTTCCCAATCTCTTAGCAGACCATCTAGCCTCCTGTACACCTATGATGGAATGCATCCTCACTTCTTTTGTAGTTGGTAACTTCCTCTATAAGAAAGAGAGGAGTTTGGGGAGGTTTTGGTTGTTTGGGGTGTTTTTTTTATTAAAGTTTATAGTTTAAATATGTCAATATCTGGTAAACAAGAACATGCATGTTTTGGAATACGTATTTTAAGAGTCAAAGGCTTTAGTTGATTCAAGCTAGTGTGCTTGCTGCTGCAAAGATACTTTTTTGGCATCAAATATGCTCTCATTTGAGCCAGAGCAAACCTTCATTGGCTTGCTTTTTTCCTCCCCTTCATTCTGTGTTCCCATCGAGAGTTATTGCAAAGTGAGAAAGATATTTTTTACATTAACTATTCTACTTCAACTAAGAACCAGTGAAAGATTTACAAGTTCCCAGATTCCCACTTTACTATTGTGTCCTGTAAGCATGGAAACTGATAATACTATAGAAACAATGCCTGCCTTTGCTTTCACCATGACCTGCTTTCCACCAATTTAAAAGCAGTCGGTCCCACTAGCTTACTTTTATAAGCACACTTGTCTTAAGAATATTGTCATCATAGCCAGAATGTTTAATTTTCTATTACTTCTAACCAACTTTAAACTCAGAACAACTCCACGCTTGATTTCAGTTTCTGCCTAAACTCTCCCTCTCTGCTACTGCCTTCTAAACTGTAACTAAACCATGATCTGACTAGGGCTCAGACAATAAAAGAAGGTCCTTCGCTCTACTGGGTTTATTTTCCTTTTTATCACCTACTTTCTGGAATAAAATATTCCTACATTGGGGAAACACTGTCTTCAGCCCTTGCTCGCCCCTTTTCGCAGAGCAAACTCCAAGGGTTTGAAGACAGACACACCCCTTCCACTTAATTTGTAATGGCAAATGATACAATCTTTTTTTTTCCCCACACAGGTCTAATAAAGACATCAGTCTTTGCATTTATAAAGGTAGGTGTCCTTCCTCTAGGCCAAGTCATCTTCCAGCTACAACCTTTCCTCTTTTCTGTTTGAGACAATATATAATTTAAACATTAATGGACAATCAATTTCCTATCAGATACTGTCCACGTGATTTTTTGTCTTACTTGCACTAGAAAGTGCCTTGAGACTATTGCTGTTTTCTTATACAACAGAGAGCAGCCAATAATTATGAAAAACCTAATCTGAAACCCAAATAAAAAACCTAGAGCACCTGAGTTTGTGGAAGGCCCATCTTTCCTAAAACAAGCTGGCTATAGCAGCATCATGAAAGCAAGCAAATGACATCCAAAGAACTCTCACTGCTTGCACTTTAAAACATTGCTTTTAAATACTTCTGTGGTTGGATCTTTAATTAATCGTACTTTATAGAAAGCACAGTGAGAAATCAAACAGATAAAACTTCTCAGCATGAAGTATAAGAGTGAAAATGCTCTAGGAAAAAGCTATGATCAAGCTGAACAATCTCCAAAGACATCCAAATTATATAAAACCATTTTAAAAAATCATCAGTTTTCTAAAAGTTGGATCTCCTGCAATTTGGCCCAAAATAAAGTGCAGGAACACTAGAATAAACCTTATAAAAGTTTTGATGCAGCACGACGCTTGTTGTTTTAACCATTTTTATTACTTTCAAGGACTAGAGACTTCTCCTCCATGCCTACCAGTGCTCCTTGCTAATCCTACAGCACCCGGAGGAGCCGGCAAGGCCAGCGGTGCAGGTTAGCACAGCACAGCCACCTGCCGAACCATGCCAGGCATCAGCTGCCCGGGCACGGCCTTCGGTAGAAATTTCCTAGAAAAAAAAGCTGGCGGCAAAGACGAGAGCAGTTCTGACTGCTCCTCCGCCACACCGGTGGAACCTGCTGGCCTGCGTGCGAGGGCAAACGAGACCTACGGTTACTGCGGAGCTGCCCTTGCAGCAACCAGACCTACCCCGCGCACGGCTCCGTCACGCCGGCTCAGCTAAAGAGAAGTTGAGGTGGTCCTGGGAAAAGGCAGATGCCTTTAGAGGGAGGAGGGAATGATCCTTGGTGTCAACATCAGCTCTGAGGCCAAACCTTGCTATTCAGAAACTTCTAAAAACAATTTCTTACTTTCCTGATTTACAGATACTGAGGTATCCCTGAAGAAGAGCCTCAAGCACTGCTGCAGAGCACTACTTCAGAAGAGCCTGGAAATGAAGATCGAACTCAAACCTATACTATTAGCACAGTAAAAGCTAACTGTAAAGACACTGTTCCTCTAAGGCACTTTTTTTTTTTTTTAACATTAAACTTCACTTACATGTGAGAGAAGGCAATTTTAATTCGCCCTCATAAATTATCTTCCATCTTCTCTCACATGAAACAGTGGGAAGTAATCACCCTATTTTGCTATCTTGATATATCTTTAAAGGTGCTCATTAAGAGAAACGTACATCCAGCAGGTGAATAGAGATAACTGGTCATAAGTGATGACAGGCAAAAAAATACAAATATCTGATCTGAAAAAAGGCCAAGTTGGAAGCCAGACGCATACTGAACTATCCGCTGTACTTGCTGTTAATTCAGCTCATGTCAGGATGATTCAACGCATCTTTACACGCAACTCCCTATTCATACAGCATCTTCTAGTCACAAAACCAAGCATTTTCCATTTCTTTTTCTAAACAAAGGGTAGAACAGTGGAATGGGAACTTGCCATTCAACAGCGGAAACTATTTGTAAAGCTGGGAAGCTGGAGACACTCGGAAGAAAAGGCTTTAATGAAACTGGCCGCTGTGTGTGCCAACTGTCAAGACTTTTTATATATTCTTCCAAGGAACACTGACTGAGGCTTTTTCTGTATTTACTCTTTACGTCCCAGTTATTATAATTCTTTGAATAATGCAAAAGAACAAAATTCATGAGAAACGCCGTATTAGAAGCAGGCAGGCTTTTTTTCCCCTGCAACTAGTCTGTAGCTGCACTCAATGACCCATTAACTTATTTTTGGTTCTGTACAAAGCCAGCACCAAGACATTTGCGAATCATTATCAACTAAGCACAGGAATTCACCACTAGAGCCTCAGCTGATCCAGATCCAAAGGAAATCCCCATATGCTTGGAATTTCTGAAATACAAGCATTACAGTTGTTGCCTGGTAAGAAGACAGTTTCCATACACAACAGAGGATATGTTTATATTTATGTTTTTGGAGGCTTGTAACTCAGCCAGAGGCAGATAAATTTTCCCAGGGCAGCAAAAGTCGTATCACTGACATCCAGGTAAAAACATAGTACTGTTTAAAGTCACTACCCCAAAGCACGGAGGCAAGTAGAGCTGCGACAGTTTTCAAGCCCAACATTTAAGCCTGCAATCCTTTTCATTATTGCCTTTTTTTCATTACGAGATCCCACATTTTGCGGCAAAAAAAGATGTGCTCCACAAAACAGCTTCGCTCACTACGCAGCTTTCATTCGTTTGTTCCCAGAGCACAGTTTGTCCTCTGCTGTGGAGGAAGAAAGCTCTTGAGGGTTTGATTTTGGTGTCTGTCGTGACACAGCTTCCCACATATGCATTGGAGGCTAGCCCACTGCTAGCCCACTGCTGCTGCGCATGGCAAGGTCTGACCCCATCTCTTGGACTCGGGGCACTCGCAGCAGTGCCCCCACCAGCCAGAGGTTACTGGTAGGCAATGCAGCATTTTACAACATACCAGCATTTAAGTGATAGCAAAATGAGCAAAAGCCTTGCCTGGGAGTATATCCAATGACCAGTCAGTTGAGGAGGTCCTTCAGCATTTTAGGAACCATACAAATACTCCACAGTCACCCTCTCTCTTGGACCAAGACAAAAGTTTAGCTTATTTCCCTGCCCTTATAAACAGCACACAGAAAGATGGGGGTGCCAAGGCAAGCACATCACATTTTCCACTCTGCTCTGGAAAAAGACAAAGGTGACTATGTAATTAAAGATGGCGCGATGGTGCATACACTAGGTCTGGCTACAGTTAGGTGGAAATTTTAATTCTGGTATTTCATACCTTTTAAGAGTTGAACTGGCAACCTTAATAACATTCTTTGAATTTTTGAAGTAATATAATTACTTTCAATTAATCAAAAATGAGGAAAGAATGAAATACCCTTTCACGAGACACTGACATGAATAATATTCAGGGAGCAGAGCAGTGACCACCAACGTACCAATGCTTATTGTAACTGCCAGGCAGCAGCATCTGAGAAATTTTCTCCCTTCTACCCAGGACAGGAAATAATTGTCTGACATCCACTGTCAGAAGCTGACTAAGAAATAGCAATGAGCTATAACAATAAGTGCTGCTGTGAGGTCTTGACTATGTGGAATAGAAAAATAGGAGCTTCAAAGTGACCAGTAACTCCCTTGCAATTCCCCTACGTTGTCTCATAACTCTGTCTCTCCTCCCTCCATCTGAGGCTCTCAGTCACAGTTCTACATGCAAAAGTTCCCCAGGGATGTGGGAAGGCCAAGGTGAACTGTCTGGGCAGTCTGGGAGCACTTGCCCCCACCTCCCTCCACTCCTCCTGGCAGCACATTCTTCCTGGAGCCACCCATGATCGTACTAAGGCTCACCCTGGAAGAGGCCCTTCCCCCAGCAACAATCTTCTGATGGAGATCTTGAAGGTAAGCAGCCCCTGATTGTATTCCGTTTTCTGAGCGAAAACAGAGAAACCTCTCAAACGTTCCCTTTCATAATTACCCCACCACTTTGAGAAGACGCAAGGGATGATACCTGATTTCAGCTTTATGCACCGACTCCGTGGCAATTACCATTCAGAAAGTTTTACCTCTGCTCCTGAATACTTCTGGGTGTGCTGAACGAGCTCCGCTAAGCAGACTTCATCGCTGACTGGCATGGACTGAAAATGAAGTTTGAAGATCTCCCCACGGGTGGCTGCATCTGGCAACGGCACGTAGATAATTCTGTCTATTCGTCCTGGTCTCAGCAAGGCCTGCAATGAAAGCATCACAGGAAAAGTTATAGCACATGGCACATCACATTAAGACAGTAAAAACCACAACTCAAAAACCACAATGCCACCAAATAACCAAGAATTTCAGCAAAAGGAAGAAGCTGCACAAGAACAATCAAGCTATGTGCAAGAGGGGTTATTCTCCTACGTTAGAATGGATCAGTTGCTGAAGACAGTCAGGCTACTCAGCTTGTGAAATACCAGCTTATGGAAAAAAGGAATCATAAAGGAACCATCATCATTTTCCTAAAATAATAATTTTAGGCTTGTTGCAAGGTGTGCTGGAATGTTAGGACTTGGCAGAAGGACAGGTGGCAATGGACACATCAGGTCTTCAATCAAGACAACAAGTGGAAGAAAACATTTTTTTGAAGTGAAGTTTACATTCTGGGTTTATCCCAAATTACTAGAGCTGCACATGCTTATAGAAAAGCAGATTACTCTTTTTATGCAAAATAAAGTAACAATAGAGAGGAGGCCAGTGATGATCAGCTTCAAAAAGGGAGAGAAAAAATGTAGACTTGCAAAAGCGCTACAGTTAGTATGTTTTAGCATCAGCCTTGAACCGTTGGAAAAACCCTCAGTTTTAGCTTCCCTTGTGCCACAAGACAACTGAAAATTCAACAGGTAAATACAGTTACAACCTAAGGCCCCAACTTTGCAGTTTCACACACGTATATTGGCCCTTGCACTTTGGTTTCCCAGGGTTACTCAGATTATACATACACTGAGGAGGTGGGAGGGTGACAGAGCAAACTCTGGGCAGCAGCGACATACAACATAAGAGGGGACAACAGCCACAAAGGGCAGCGTGGAGGGTTCCGACTGGACGGGAAGAAAAAGTCTCTGGAAGAGAAGCGCAGCCTCGGGGCAGGTCACCGGGGAGGTTGCGGAAACTCTGTCCTCGGGGGTTTTGTGGCTCGGCCAGACGAAGCCAAGCCCTCCCCGATCCGGTGCTGGCGACAGTCCCGCCTTGTGCGGGAGGGGGACCGCAGGGCCTCTGGAAGCCCCCTCCAAGCAGCATTTCTGTGGCTCTACGCTTTCTGGATGGGGTCAAAAAGTAAACATTATCTATATATAAAACAATTATATTCGATACACGGGAGAAGCCAAGCTCTTAAATTTATGAGAAGAGAGGAAGCTCATTTCCCTATATTTCTAAAAATCTCCAAGATTTTTGAAAACCATCTACAGTAAAAAAGTAAAAACCTTCCCAGCCTTTCTTACTTGACATTTGGGGAAAAAAAACAACCCACCCTGTGCATAGCAAATGCACATAAATAGAATTTAAACTATTTTTTAAAAACTGAACAATGTTTATAAGATTCAGCGTGTAACCTAAATTGTTTTTATGTTATGGTTCTCCCTTGGGCCGAGTAGTTTGAGTTCCAGATGACTAGAGATATTGCATGGCTGTCCTGGGCTGTCAGCCAATAAGTCTTTTCCCAGCCTGATCATGTCAGTGAAAGTCATGCTGAAAAAATAGTAGGAAAGAGCTTTCCTTCCTGCACAGCATTGATCAAGTTAACACCCTTCCTAGAGTTTCTTTAAAAAGACTGTTGTGGTGCTTCAGAGTGGAAAAATGTATCCTGAATGTTAAGGGATGTCTTGTTATTTTTAAAACAGAAGATGAAAACGCTCAGCAGAAAGCGCACGGCACTGCGGTGTGTTGCATTGAGCTACGTAAGGAAGGCTGTACTGGGAAGACTCAAGGTCCATATCCAGCCCGGTACCCCGTCCCTGGCAGTGGCCAACACTGGACCCCTACGAAAGAGAGCAAGAAGCAAGCCGTCCACTGACATTGCCTCGGCAGACTGTGCTGCTTTCCACGGCACTCTTGGTATATTCACCAAAGAACTCAACCCACTGATGATAACTCAACCAGTGTGTAATTCAGTGTCTAAATCATGCGTGTA
Source organism: Anarhynchus alexandrinus (assembly GCA_008711295.1). NCBI lineage: Eukaryota > Metazoa > Chordata > Aves > Charadriiformes > Charadriidae > Anarhynchus > Anarhynchus alexandrinus. The sequence continues at coordinate 2,515,977 of VUYV01000087.1, read as the reverse complement.
TCAGGATATTGCCATTTTTTGCCAAGACACTTGAAAGAGATATTTGCATGTTTCAAGACTAGGCTTGGAGGGAGAGGAATTATACTGCAATTGTGTTCTGCATGCTCTTAAGGAAATGCCCATAGGTAATTCTAGTATTTAGAAGAAACAAGAAATGTTCACATGAGTACGGTGGTGTGCCTCTTTTAAATCAAGGCAGGTTTAATCAGGGCGCCTAGATAATTAGAACGTTTTCTAGAGCCAGCTTAGCTTTACACTGATGAATGACCATGGCTGTTGTGCAAGTGGGACAGGAAAAATGCTTGATGCCAATCAACTGGGAGCAAGCGCTCCTCTGCGTTGCATGGGCTTTCAGTTCTGAGATCGTCTTCTAACACGATGGAGCATTCACGCTTGCAAAGCACAACTGCAGATGTAAAAGACTGAATACATTTTTATTGCTCAGTTTCTAAAAATTGTATTTCCTCCAGTTTGTCCCAAATGCTTTGCGTTTTATATATAGTTATAGTTGGAGGCCCAAGTTTTAAACACGCTATCATTACTTTTTGCTACAATCAGGCCTAGGGACCTTATCCAAGACGGCCAGATGTGCTGGGAACTGTACAAAAAAAGCACAAGTCAGTCTCTGCAGTGCTTGCTGCTTAAATAGACATAGACAGAAAGGAGAGGAGAGAAAATACTCTGTAACCTCACTTGAAAGAAGAGTCAAATTCCCTCCAGCCCCTGGAGAGAAAAGCAGGTTGAACTGAGAGCTGGTCTCCACCAGCCCTCCCGACAGTCCAGCCCGACGTCTCCTCGCTCTGCTCCTCGCCCTTGTCCCTTTGGCAAGCCACCAGCCCCCTTCCCTTCACACTCCTCGGAAACTAAAAGTGGAGGGAGAGAGTGAGGAAGGGGCCTGCCTTGACCCGTCCTGAGTTACTGGAGGGCAAATCCCCAGTGAGAGGCCATAGGTGGGCTGCAGAGCTGTTCCACTGCTTGCTGGCCTGAAAGCAATCGGAAAGCAACAGCAAATGGAGGCCTTTCTCGTTTGCAGGATACTTTTCGGTAAAAATAATTCAGGACTCAGAACTGAGCTGCACGTAGAGGTCAGCAATAAGGGAACATGATATCCCTCTTGATGGTTTTGCACACTGAAATTTCTTCTGGAGGAAAAGGAGCTCTTTCTGGGTTGCTTTAAAGAAGCCTGCTGTGGCATTTGGTGTGGACACCTGCAGCAGCGGTGTCAGCTTGAACACCAAGGCCCAGGTCATGCTTACTTCTGCTGCTGGCAGCAGTGCTGAGTGAAGGATGCTGGCACCACCTTTTTCCTTGGTGCCTCTTTTGTTACAGACCTAGAAGCCATTTCTCTTCTCAGTGGGGTGTTGCGTGATGCAGGCTTCCTCACGAGAAGGGTTTTGGAGGTGGTTGCTCCAAGCACGCCATGACTTTCACAGGCCGTTCCAGAAGATGGAGCTTCAGTCTTGCAATCTGGACTTTGAAAATCAGCAGGAGAGCGATAAGGACATCCAGGTCACCTCTGGACCAGCCCCACTGCCCATGGGATGTGTTGGGAACCAGTGTTGACCCACTGGCGAGGAGGTGAAGCCACCTGGGATTGATTCTCGCTGCCAAACTGGAGGACAAGGAATTCGGCAGGAAAAGTTGGAGGAGGAGGAATTCAGCAGGAGAAGGCGGTGGCTTGGCTGTGCAGGAGGAGAGGCAGGTGGGGGAAGGTGAGGAGTCGAAGCGGGGCTGCAGGTTCAGGCAGATATGAGCTGCCGGGAGTACAAAATTAACTGCTCGCGGCTGGGAGATGCAAAACTGATTTGAGGCTAGGAGCACACAGAAGGTGGGAAGTTGATGGGGCCAAAATTAATTGATGTGTGTGCAGAGCTACATAATTCACTGATGGTGAGATGTGAGGGTTGCATAATTTATGCAGGCCAGGAAAGGCACAAAATTAAGTAATTGGGGTTTTGGTAGAAACCAGAATACTTCATACCATTAAGCAATTCTTTTGCAAGTTTATGTAATTTTTTTGTTGTTACCACAACAGTTATGAAAGGGGTCTAAGTGCATATACACTGAAAGGTTACTAGTGGTACACAGATACAATATTCTTCAAGGGAGCACCAGGGAACTGGGATAATCGTCATGTAATACATAATATCATCAATAGCAAAAACATATTTTAATTAAGAAGAAACTGCTCCCCTTTCAAAAAGAAATGCTTCAATTCTTTGGTAATTACAATAGAGTATTACTTCAAAATATATCATTGGAAAAGATAGCTAGTTTAAAAATGTGCATTTTGTGTGTAATTACGAAGATAATTCTTTCAGGAAAGAAAACTTAAATAGGTAAAGCCAGGAAAATATTTGTGGTTCCTGTTAAGAATGGACTAGAATTAACCTTAGGGCTTTGCTAATTTTCCTCCTCCTCCTTTCCTTTTTTTTTTTTTTAAAGCATCCATCTTTAGTTAGCCTTTTCAAAGGATATTTGGCCACTTCAAGAACTACATTGCCAAACAATGCAGAATTATAACGCTGACAGAAGCATCCAGCTGATGAGCTTTCTGTGGGGTAGAAAAAATAGCTTTCCTACTGACATACTTGTATAGCCATGCCTTAACTCATCAAAGTCATTCTTAATCAGATCTTATAATAAAATGTCATACATCAATGGTACAAGAGGGTAACCTGACATTGGAAAAAATATTAATTCCAGAAATGTGGCAACCTTGGACAAAATTTTCATTAGAAAAATGTAAGTTGCACAGCGAAACATAAGCTGCAGAGTAAACGGCAAATTGAGGTGTGTAAGAGAGAGCAAGTAGGTTCAGCAGGTAACAAAGTTCATCTGGAGAATTAGTGTCACTGCATGTTCTCTGCTGCAATCAATCTCCGCAAGTAGGAACAGATTTTTATACTAAATTTAAGACATTTCCTTTCAAGTAAATACATTTATTTTAATGCAGAACCTAAAAAATGCAACTAAAAGTTTAATCCTGCCTTTGGAGTCCATTGGGATTAGACCACAGATGAAAACGAGAGGACTGGAAATAACAGAACAATCTGTTTCCTTTGTAACTAAATCCTCCCAACTTAAATTAACAATTGCTATTTATGAACCCTGGTTGTGGTCCCTACTTACACAGACTCCTGAATATGAGAGGTACTCTATATCTTGTAATCTAATTTGGCAATGCAAATTTTTTTTTTGCTTTCATCATTAGAGTATTTGAACATATGTAAAGCATTTTAAAGTCAGTCGTATTCTTCCTGTAGTCTGTGCAAAGCAATAATTGTTTGTGAGATCTTTTCAGTGTTTTTGCCCACATGTCAGGACAGATGTGCTGCAAGCGTGGAAAGTATTAAGGTAAAAGATAGGCTGAGGAAACGAATTTGTTAGCAACGATGAAAGGGCCTTCTTGTGCCATCACTTTTATCTCTTGCAGGAGTGAAGTCAGCTCCCATAAAGGTGCTTCTCCTACGCTTTCGAGGCTCACCTTGGTGCCTGGTATTTGCGTTCTCGCTCTGTGCCAGAGCAGGTCATGCTCCCAGCCCGACAGACCAGGAAGCACTTGGCGTTTTGTGATCTTTGAAGGTTTCAAGTACGGGAAGCTCATCTGTCCCGTTTGCTAGACAGGCTTTTTGCAACCGTGGATTAATTACCAAAATTAGAAGGCGCTGAGGGGAAAAGACACATTAGAGTGTCGCTATTAAAGGCTTAAAAACCACAGTCCAGTGGAGAGCTAAATGTTATTTTTCCACAAGGATTTTATTCCCCTTCCATCTGGCATGAGCTGCTTCAGGAGGCAACCTTGAATTCCTCTCTTTCAGGTGACACGCTTATTTGCTGTGTCACAAGGCTGGAGTCCTGTAATTACAGGCTCCTGAGTCAAGCAATACTGCTTTTTTCTTGCCAAGAGCCCCTTTCCCCACACTATTCCTCCTCCCCACCTTCCTCCTTCTGTGCCAACATCTGTCACCACTGTCAGCACATGCCAACATCTCTAACCAGTTCCCCTCTTTGATGACTTGTTTGCTGGTCACCACCCTTGTACTTCTCCCAAGATCTGTGCAGATTACTCTCTGTTGTCGTTACACAACATCTACAATTCCTCTCAGGGTGGAGCAGTTTGCTTCTTTAACCTACAGTATATCCACTACTTCAAAAACTGCACTCGCAAACAGAATTGTATTAGATACTACTGGAAACTAGCTCCTACCAAATGTTGCAGTCTCCTATATCCAGTCCCTATGCAAAGATTTCACCTTCCACATAGATTTCTAAAAATCAGGCTGTACAACCCTTCCGTCATGTCAGTCTTGCTCAAGACCCGGAGCATTGTGCAAGTTGACAAGAAAAGACATGATAGGTTTGACAGCAGGTGTTCAGGAAGAATGCGCGCTATCAAGTGGCAGTGAGCACAGCGGGAACATTTTACTCAGGCATTAACCCAAAGTACTAATTAAAGGCAGAGAACAAACACGTGGTTTGATACGCCGACAAACAGTAAACCAACCTGAACAGGGAAACAGTTTATATCATCTGAATCCAAACCAAGATGAAGCGATAACGGAGAGTTAACCATCTGAAAAATGAGAATGCAATCTGTCCTTCACTGCTATGCAGTCAAATGCCCCTGCTCGCGTACGATTCATCTGCTTGCTTTGCTTATACTCCAGATCTACTACCATTAGTTAATCCTTCTCCTTCAACCACTGATTTTTACCCATTTCCAGTTTGTCTCATCAACAGAGGGAAACTTTTCCATGTATCTTCCGGAATTGCTCTCTTTGTTGGCTACCAACAGGAACTAACACCTTCAGCTATCGCGACAGATCAGACTCTTATTTATTACAGCAAAACACAGTTTACCCTACAGTACCAGTATGCAGAAAAATAGCAAATTCATCTGTTCTTATAAAATGAAATCTGCCTTGAATCAATAGAAACCATTGGCGCCGCTCGCTTGAACGACATACCCTGCTTCTGCATGTTTCACAGCAAATCAGTCATTTCCACTAATGGTGGCGATTTTAAACGGATACAAGCATTACTTAAATAACTAGGTCATTTAGGCGGCGCTAAAAGTGCTTCAAGAAAGCACAAATTTCCAGAGTTGATGTGAAAGCATAGCGAGCCTCCACATGGCCAAAGCATTCAGATCTGCTCTTGATTTTATTTTCTTTCCCTGACATCTGCTATCAGGCACGGATGAGGTCCTGTTGTGGGCTGAGTTCCTCATCACTACCACCACCACCACTACTGTGCCACCACCACGCAGTACACCAGGCGGTGCTGCCTGCAGCCTGGCATCTGCACCACAGCCCTCGCCTCGCTGCCAAACCATGGGGTTTCGGGCTGCTCCGGGCTGGAGGTAGCTGTGCCTTTGCCTTTGGGGATGTGGCACCAAGAGTGTAGCTGCCTTATTTTGTCCATGCAGCTCAGGGTAAAGGCTGCTGTGCCCTCCTGCCTCCTCCTAAGCTCACCTCCCACGGTCTCTCCTGCACCAGACAGCAGCCGTGGTCATGTGTGGAGAAGAGGGATGGATGGGTGGTAGGGTTACCGTCTCTCCACCATCTAAAGAAACCACTTGTGGAGGCAGAAGCAGAAAAACCCTGCAAAAAGCCAGGCTTGGGCTAGCCCACTTGCACAAAGCTGGGCGCACAAAGCTGGACGCACCAAAATATTCTCATCTTTTTATTCAGAGTAACACCGGTGTCCCGACCGCTGTACATCACAGTCCTGCCACTGACAGAGTTTGATTAATATAGCTAATTCAAGGGGAACTGTGGAGAAAGAAGACTTGAGGAGACTTGTTTCGTTGCAGCAATGAGACCATGTAAACACAACTGCGAGGAACAATGTGCTCCTTGGCCCATGCAGACAATACCAGAGCACGTTTTTATGTGGTTTTGTTCAGATAGGATTAAAATATCTCAAGAAACCGAGTTTCAATCACTTCTCTTGGCAGAAACATCTGCAGGCAGACACTCTGCAGCTGCAGAACCAGTATCTCCATGCTTTTTTTTCCCCCCTGATATTTCAAACAGTTAAATTGGCCAGTTGGCACAAATTACTGCAGTCCTCATTGGGAGCCAAGCTTTGCCCAGGCCTCCATCTATTAAAGTCTAAACCTGTCAGTAACGCAGCACATTTTCAATGCAGTAAAAGCAGTGCAAATCCAAGCAACCCTACTGATACAATTCCAGATACTCCAGTTTGGCACCACAGAAATTCAGCTCCAAATCAAGCCATGGAGGCACCGACAGGGAACCAGGCTCTCTGTCCTCCTGCTTTGTGAATATGGTCTCAGAAAAAAAATGAAGCAATTTATAGCAGATTCTCCAGAGTCTGCCCATGCTTTCAGGATGCTCAAACACATGTTTTTGAGCCACAAACTCTGTAAAAAAACAGCACCCGATATTTCTTCTGCTTGTTCGGCTGCAGCTGCGCCATCTTCTCCTTGCACCCATGCTGAGTGGCAGAGCATGGGCTCAGGGCTGCGGCGCTGGTGTCCTTTGCAAGGGGGACTTCAGACACAAGATCTTATTCTCTCCCCATGTCCAGTCTGAGCAGTCTTACCACAACGGCATGCGGACAGAGGATGTCCCAGTTTTTGGCTGTTTTGCTGCAATTTCAGTAAGGAGTGGGAGCGATCTAGTCCTTTGCCACTTGCTGGGTCTCACAGAGAAGTTTTGATGTGGTGAAGGCACTGGAACTCCCTCCTCTTCTCCGCTAAATGCTATGCAGCTCTTCCTCCCCCATTTCTAATAAAATGATTTTTAGTAAAGTTAAAATTAACTGAAGGGAAAAAAAAAATCTATCATCAGCTAATAAACAACATAACACACCCTCTTCGGTGTATGTTTACATAAGAGAGTCCTCCGTGCTCCTGTCTAAGAGGTGCAAAACCTCAGGAATGTCAGTTCTTTTTTTCTTTTCCCTCTTTTTTTTTTTTTTTTGCGGGGG
>VUYV01000087.1:2429418-2509002 GCA_008711295.1 Anarhynchus alexandrinus | reverse complement strand
TGCGGGGGGGGCTGGGGGTTTAATAAAAGAACACATTTAGAAAAGATAACAATTACATGTAATGGAACCTGGAACCAGACTCTTTTGGCAATTAATCACCCAGGAGCCATTGCAATCCTGCAGGCTGTTTCTGACAGATTTTGAGAGCTTTACAGGAATCACTGGGATAAGATGTGCCTGGGCTGGCTTCTGACAGGGACCGATCATGTACAAAGTGGATTGTTGGTTTTGGTTTTTTTTTAGTTTGTATATTCATACACACACACACACACATATACACACACACACAGACCTGTGCACCCATATACACATTTCTATAGGAGTCTTTCTTTACACACATGGAACAACTGCAGAACTCATTTATTAGCCCAGAGGCAAAAGAGAAAAAGAAAGAAAGAAAAAAAAAAAGAAGAAAAAAAAAAAGCCTTTTCTTCCTCTCAGCAAAGTAGAGCTATCCATCACTTAACAGAGATACTTCCTGTTTTCAAGCAGTTGGGAAGGCATGACTTCCAACCCAAATACTTGGCTTGGCAAACTATTCCTGTGTTGACAGATGCTTTTATAACCACTTCATTCCACCTGAAGTTTCAGTATAAAAGGAGGTGGGTTTTGTTGGTTTGGGTTGGTTGGGGTTTTTTTGGTTGTTTTTTTTTTTTTTTCTGAGGGAGGAGAAAGGGAAAGCAGAAAGGAGAGGAAAGAGAAGGAAAAGGAAGGAAAATACCACAATTATAACAGCTGGATGACAGAGGTTAGCATAGCTCTGACAGATGTTACCATGTAACCTCAAAATGACATGCTAGAGAAAAAAAACAACCACCAAACCTGTTCCTTGTAGGACAGAGAATTTTGAACTCCTGCCAAAATATTACAATTCTCTTCAGAAGCTTTCGAAAGCTGTAACAATGATCTACCACATAATACAATATTTTCCATACATAAGATATATCTTTATATTACCATTGCTCTGACTGCTTAAATCACCAGCAGGGGATGAGATTCTTTTCAGAGAGACAACTTAGCCTCAAATAACAAAAATCCACAGCAGATCAGCCCCATCAGGACCTGCCTTGTAACAGCTTTTCATCTCCTACATTATGTTTTCATAGGATTCATTAACAGGACATGCTCTAAACACTTCTCAAGACTGAGTACTTCAGTGTGTGACACACAACGGCAAAAATGTGCTGCACACAAAAAGATGTATTTGTAAAGCTGCATGATCCATTTGATAAAACCTTCTGTCATAGCAGTTTCTGTGTTGCTTACACCTGGTGACTTCAGTGACTACCCTACCACAAAAATCTTGATGACTTTACCCGGCTTATGACCGTGACCGAACTTTACAGACCTGTCTAACAAACTACAGATAAACAAAGTGTGAAAGAAATGTTCGTGGAACAAACCAGGTCTGTGAAACAAGCTGCTTCTAAAGAAAGAAGAGATCAGCAGAGAGGTAGGCAACATCAAGGAAACAATTCAGAAACAGTTTCAAAAGGAAATCAATGACATTCCGTCCTTACAGTCAACACTGTGGCAGAAAAAAAAAAAAAGTTTCTGGTTTTCATTACTTGAAAAATCTTATTTTACCGCCATGGCTCTGGAAGACTATTTGAAGCAATGAAGTAGATACTGGTCACAGTAACTGTAAGCGAAAGGAAAAGTCATTCAACTCAGAGAATAAAGTAACGATATAAGAAATATCACTCATTTGTACTTGAAATTGGAAACCAAGGTCATCTCGCCTTTTTAAAATCTGTCTTGAGGCTTATATTCCAAAAAGACAGGGAGCGAAACAACAAACCCCAGTTTAAACCCCTCTCTTTGGGAGGTACAGCCCTCCTGCCCCTTCACAAGTAACACATACTGAGAACAATCCAGTTGCTGACACCATTTGAGACCGGCTGAGGTATCTTAGATATCTCCCTCAGGCTGGCAGGTATTACCGATGAGGCTTTCACCCTGCCAAGGGGATAGCTGGTGGCCAGGCAGGAGTCCGCTGAGCAGAACAAATAGCACAGGATGCCTCTGTGCAGGCTCCCGAATCCCAACCATGCTTTTGCTATAGGAACAACCAGAAGACACACTATAGGTTTTTAACTCACTACCTGGCAAGTCCAGATGTCCGAACACCAATGAAGCCCTCTCCCCCTTTCAAAAAATGCACTCTTTATCAATTTTTTAGCTCCAAGTTGAGGAGAAAAAAAGAAACAGATGAGTATATACAGTAGGAAAGAAGCCTCTAACCAGCATCTGTAAAGTGGTGCACGCGCAGCGAAGCACTGCTTGATGTAGCACATCTAGTAGCAGACACTCAACAGGAGCCTTTAAACGTGGCCACACAGCCAAGGAGCCTTTCTGGGGCCAGAGGAGCACATGAAGGAAGACAACGTTTTGGGAACAGCCAGATGTGGCCACTGAGGATGGCACCGGCAGAATACTGTAGGTGACACGGTTCCAGAGTTCGAGAAAGTGCGGGTAATACCGAACAACTGCATGCTTGACTATAAAATCCCAGGTAGCTACATTCCAGGATATTAATATAGTCAAGACACAGCCTAATTAAGAACAGCGGTGCACTGGCTGGGTAAGAAGCCAAGACACTCTGCTTGAAGAAAAGGCCCCGGCAGACATGCCTTCTCTTATTATTGCGAGCAGACAATCACTGACTTCCTCCTCCCGGATGCAGGAAGACAACCTGGTGGTTTTCTCCTTCATACCGGCAGAAACCACTTTGTGTGTTGATCTTAGAAACTTGTGGGTGGTGCTGAGTTTACATAAGTTACGGTGCTCACTGCAGCTGCCGGTTGCAAGTGACAGATAGAGCTTGGACTCTGGGATTAAAATATGTACTTTCTAGTCATTAGGCTGTGGCAGGTGCTGATGAAAGTCCTGAAATCATTTTACAGGTCTGCTAAGTGTTTATAGCCCCTAATAGACATGAAATATTAGAGAAAACCTTTGGTGCCACCCCACTCACATTTTTTCCCTACATTGCCAAGAGTTCCTTCAAACAAACGTGATCGTTGTCCATCTGGCTTTCTCCTTGCCTGTCCCCAACTTTGTGAGGTCACCCGTAATGTTTCCATCTCTAAGCGCTTTGCAATGGAGGAATTATTTTGGTCAGCCCCTTTCACATGTTCTACAGTCAGCCTGAAGGCATTCCTGCCATGGCAGACAGTCTGGCATCAGATCTGGCTTCATTCTTACCACATATCCTAGATATTTCCATCTTCATTTCTGGATAATTTAGGAGATTAAGTCTTGTTCAACTCCCTGACGAATCTCAGTATTTGTTATAAATTCATTCCATTTAATACCTACTATTTCCCCGAGGCATTTACTTTCAAAAGCTTTTAGACGTCTGTCTGTAGCTTTGGTGGATTTCCAGCTTTCACATCCAACTGTTAAGGTGGAAACAAAATTTCAGTGGAAGACTCATAGATCGGTTTTAAATTGTGGATTATCAACACCTAAATCTTCTTTATGCTGGTAAATGCAGCTGCCGTCTCACTGATGTATTATACTATTTCTTTATGGACATCCTGTTTGTTCACATCTTGCTGCCACACAATGTGAAGACGTCTGTTTTGCGTATAGCTTGTTTTTGTATCACATTATTGGAGTCGAAAATTACTGTGGCTTTCATTACGTCTATTTGTTTTTTAATTTACCTTCTTCTTTTTTTTTTTTCTTTCTTTCTTCCATGCACGAGTGTCTGTTGGATCTAGGTTACCTGGAAAACAACCTAGCTGTGGTTTCTGTTGAGTAACATAATGCATGTTCTACCTGAGTCAACTCTTTCTCTCCCACTCTTTCCCACTTAAACGAACAGTGGCTCCAAATAGCAGAGGTGAAAGATTGCACCTCTACTTGATACCATTGTCTGCATAAAAGAGTAGTCATCCTGTCAATGTGTACTTCAATCAAGTAAGCTGCACCTTGAGCCAAAGCCTTGATGAGGCAATTACTTCTCTTAACCCAGCCTGTCATTTCAAGATGTTACAGACTCAATCCTGATGGACGCAGTCAAATATTATCTTTAAGTCTATGAGTATAATCTAGGTTATACAGTCAAATATTATCTTTAAATTTATGAGCATAATCTAGGTTATAAAACATTGGGGGAGGTGTTTCAAATGAGTGTTTTGTTGAGTTATGGTGGGGATTAAATCTGACCAGCACACGATCTTCTGTTCTACTGAACTTCAACTGATCTATTTATTCTGCCTGAAACAGCGCAAGATAAGACTTTTCTACCAACAAAAAAAGCACAGCATCACACTAATTACTACAGTAGTTCAGACCACCTTTAATTTCTTCCCTTCTTTTTATTTTTTTTCCATTTTCTTTCTCCCCAATTACACTTTTTCTACTGACTCCATACTTTAAAAATTCAGTTATTTTTACCAATGGCTTTTTAATTTTCTGGGGCTGTATTTATTTATAGCTTTCCCTGTTTTTTGCTTTTGTATCAAGTCCTTCCCTTTATGCTGTGAGCTTTATGATTATATCTATTTATAGATTATTTATTTGCTAAAATTGACAGATTATTACACTGCCTAGCTGTTACGTATTACCATTGCTTATTTTTTTCCTTTTTTGTTATAAAGATTTGGGGTTTTTTCCTTAGTAGGCCTCCTGAAGCGTATAAACATACACTGGAAAAGTGTTTTCCTATCACCTTTTTAGCACTTGTTTATGCTTCTTTGATAAGGTAATCAATGTATCTCTTTTTTCTTTTTATACTGCACTTACTTGCGGTATAATTTATAGAAACTGTTTTTTTTTCCCCTCCAAAAGGGTATGTTTGAATGGTCAAGTTGCACAATTTTCACACTTTTACATGTATAAATGGACTATGATTTATTAATACTTGGATGTCTGGAAAGCTGCATTTATTGTGCCAACTATGAAACTGTCAGGCAGAAAGGACCAAAACAAGCCATGTTGAGTTCCTGAGGTAAATTCGTTCTTCAGACACTCTTTCTTGTTAAGTGCTGTGGGAGTTTTACTCTTCTTCAGTTTACAGGTGTGAGCTTTCTAACTGAACAAGCCTACACTCCTTATGGAATGCAACTTTTGGAAACTTTTAGTAATTTGAAAACATAAATGCTTAAGCTATTGCCATACCCAAGCTGTCCATTTTCTCAGCTAATATAGTGAGAAGCCATTCTAGTCCTATCCTGTTGCCAGTGTCACAGAATCCCACTCTTGAGCACTGGAGAACTGTAACGTATTAGCCAAGCAGAAAAAATACTTGATCACACCATCATTTAAAAGCAGCATTGTGTTTTTCCTACCAAACTTCACTGGTAAGTTATTGCTCATCTGCAAAGTGGAAACAGGAAGTATGTTCAGTATTCATAGCTAAGGTCTTCCCAGAATTTAGCGGTGTTTGATCCTGAAAGCCTATTAAGTGACTTGCTTGGGAGTCACTTTGAACTACTAGATTTATCTTGGGCTCTAATCGCTGTTTAGAAATAGATTTGAACTGTAGTCAATTTAACATAACCATCTGATTACTCCATCTGTCTTTCTGTAGTCATACTCTTGAGGTGTCATATAGGCATGCACTGTATCATTTAAGACAGACAATAGCGCAGTTCAGGATCCAGTTTAGGAATAATCTGTCCAGAGCTTGATGTTGCCCAAGGGCAATGTGGCTTGTAAGGAGACACCTATCTCTATTTTTTATTGATCTGGATTTCCCAAAGCATTTGCAAATTGCAGGAACTGTATCGAGACATTTTAAATTTAGATTACTCCAACTTCACAGGGACGTCGGTACTCAAAGCTGCCCTCTAACAAAGAGAAAATATGAATGGTTGCCCTTTGAATACGGACAACTCTTGAGCTCTAGGGTTAGGATTTATCAAAGGAACATAAGAAAAAAAAAATCCTACTTAATGTTAGCAGCTACATTTCTAACACCAAGAGCTTCAGAACTACTGAAATTTCCTCCTCCCACATATTCTTTAGCTTTCAGAATTATACTCATATTCATTCTTCAAGTTTCTGAATCCATAAAGCCATGCTTTGGCTGAAGGCCAGAACATGCAGGATCAAACAGAGAATTTCATTTTACTCAAGCTGCTCTGATAGAAAAATCAGAGTTTCAGATTCTTTCTGGGGATGCAAAGACAATCTTTTGGTACCAATAGCATACACATGCAGAAATTAACCTATGGGAAGTCTACGCTAGGAAATTCAACTCTTCTCAAGACGAGCACCAGACTCAAAACCATCACAGAAGCTGGGAGAATTGCCTGGGTGTTCCCTGAATGCTTGCACATATTCATTGCTGACAATGAATCAAACCCCATTTTTTAAACATAAAAATGAAGATAATTAAAATTATGCTGAAATAAATTGTTCCCCAGACAGAGTTGGGGATTATGACTGTCAGATTTTGATGCAACTATGACTTCACATCTGCTCAAGGTGAGTTAAAATTCAGTTGTTGTTGCATGATTCAAATCTCCCTTTGCAAATGCGCATGGCTTAGCACCTCTTTTTCAAAGGCTGACGTTTTAAAAACAATACTTGCATAAAAGAGAACAGTTTCAAAACTCAGAAACCTTCCATCCTTAAACGGTAACTAAAAAAATGCCAGCATTCAGAAGTAAGTGAAAGAAAAAAAATGCCTCACTACAATAATCTACAGAGAGGGGTGTTGGGGTCTGTGCTGGAGAACTCCCTCAGCAGCACCAGCAGTCTCCAGCAAGGGCAGTACTCAAAACCTCTGCAGACTTTATATTCATTTCTGGTACACCTGCATATAGACCAACATGAGTGTTCCATAAGTCACAGGATTTCAGAATTCCTGGAAGATTTATTAGCCAGCGCGACAGCCTTCGGCCCCTCTGAGAGCACAAACACCCACAGACAAAAACTGAGGCGGGCGAGGGGGAGGTGGAAATGAACCTCAAGAGTTCACGCTGCTTTTTTATCCCACTCTGCACGTAGGAAACGCTTCCAGAAAAATCCTCAAAGTCCTTGCACACAATGCAGAGCCTGCTCCTGTGGCACAGTACTTCATATTTTATTTCCTTACATCAATGCAGTCCCAAGACGGACAAAAGCCTGCTCGGCTGCAGCTGTGCATAATTGCAGGGCTCTGCTGGGTGAGCAATCCCGGTCCTGGCCCTCCGCCTGCGAATCATGTTAGCCAGAGAGAAGAAAACACTTATCCGCACAAGTTCAGGGAGCCGTGAAGTGTCCTCTCGAACACCCGGCTTCACCTGTTTATAAATTGCTCGGGTTTCATCATGAAGCATCCATTTCCCTCCTCCTGCCCAAGAGGACCTCTTCTCCGTTCCCTATCCATAAACCTGCTCCGCCAGGATGAAGGGAAACAAGCCGCGGCCCTGCCTTCCCTCCCTCTGCCACCGCCACGGAGAAGGGACCGGAGGAGAGAAAAGATAAAGGGTACATCCATCCCTCCCAAGTCACTGGGATATACAAAATACAGAAGCCTGCACCCGGGAGAGCAGTAAGAGGTGCCGTGCTCCAAATGCGATGCAGCCACTCGGGCCTTTTAATTATATTTCCTAACAATAAATTCCAAGCAATGGGAAGGCTGGTGAAATACTTATCATACTCTGCATCACATGAGGGTATCACAGAACTCCCCCAAAACGATTTTGCTCCTTCGGGGTCAGTAATTTTAATAAGATGGACAGTTTGGTCATCAGAGGATGCTCTGCCCCTGCCCTGCGCTCGGCCAGGCTTTTGTGGCCGTACCTGGGCACGCGCCACCTCCGCACGCTGCACAGCCCAGTCAGAGCCCACCTGGGGAAGGGGAAGGGGACATCTAACCCACCACAGCCCAGAAAGCCAACCGTATCCTGGGCTGCATCCTTTACAAAGAAGGGCCCAGTTTCAGGTAAAACGCATATCAGAAGTGTATAATATATACCCAGAAAAAGAGATTTTGCCAGTGAATTCAAAATGAAAATACCTCAATTTGACAAAAGACCATGTCAACGCATCTCCATCTATGGAAAACTATAAAGAGACTGGTCCTTGTCTCGATTATTCACCTTTCTTTATGAACTCAGACTATAAATGCCCTAATAATCCATTTGCTAAGAACTGGATTTGAGTTTGTTATAATTATGGTTATAATGTGATAAAAACACTACCGCTTAGAGAACCACACAGACAGTAATATACACAAAGTACGCAGAAATGGTTCTGATCCATAGAAAAATCTACCTTACTCAAAATAAAACAGTGAGAAACAATTTTTCAACTATCTTTACAATAATCACCACAAAACTATACTGAATTTATCAAATGAAGGACTATTCCTCACTTGTTTTTGAATTGTGACATGATAAACCTGGAATAAAATAAAAAGCCTTTTAAATGTCTATTAACTACTGTATACTAAATGGATGCTAAATGATCATAATACAGCTGATTTTAACATTAATATTGCTGAAATGAAACTTGACACATTGCAAATTATATCAGAAATAATTCCTTTAACTTCCTATTTGTATTTTCTTTTCAATTAAGACAGACTATTGGAAAAGCCCAAAAGATATTTTTTTTCAATTACGTATTTCCTGCTTTTTTTTCTTCAGGTTTTCATTCTTGTGAATTTCAGTGAAGCAGCTGTAAGAGGTAACAATTACAGCAAAAATGTTTAATTACCCAACTAGCTTTTAAACAGTACCTGTGGGCACGTACAGTCCTCACATGAAGTTACTTAAAAGTAAACCCACAGGAATTATTGTTAAATAATGGTACGATTATCAAAGAAAATTATTCTCTGTGAGTCATTTTACATTAATTACAATATATTATTTGAAAAGTAACGTAGATGCAGTTTATTCTCAGTGCTCCTAGCAGAGTTTAATGAGCGGTCCCATTAGGAACCATAGGCAGGAACTGGACTGACACGGCTCTCGCACAGACTCGCTGCCTGCACCAAATCCACCCGGTGTACGCCGGAGTCTACGTCGAACTTGGCAGGAATGGACTGAAGCAATAAAACTAATGAAAATCAGTTACAAGAGGCTACAAACAGCTGTAAAATATTTAGAGAAAACCATGGAATTGAAGACCTGACCAGATTTCAAAATCTTGTTGTCTAACACTCTTAAAATACCCACTCCACTTTTTAAAAAATCTCTCCAAACAATGGTTTGATTTAATAGTACACTTGAAAAATCTGAGAATTAATTCAGAAAAAAGCTATTCAAATACCGTTTATAACTGATGGGAGAATATCACTTAGGCAACATTTATAAATGTATAAAGTAGAAAAGTAGCTGTTAATCTCTATGATTTTTGTTCTTCCAGTAGGAAACTGGATCATGCACACGTTTTTTTGAAGACAAAACCCTCTTCTACAGCAGCCCATTTTAATATGAGATTTAATAATACACACAGCTTATGTTACTCACGTGTGCAATAGTGCGTTTGTATGCACTGAGCTCAACTGGAGTGCTGATTGCTCAGTTCTATGAATTAGACTACAGAGATGGTTTTTTTTCAGAGCTTGCTTTGGATTATTATTTGTAGTACCCTTCCATTACCTTCCCAAATTCTTCATCAACGAGTCTACCGAAGGGAGAATCACTGTAACTATATATACATATACTTATTAAGACATAGAGCCCCAGCCTGCTATTGTAAACCACTGTAGCTCCACTGTCGTCTTCTGTCACTTTGCTAATATGTACAGCAGCAGAGGCTAGTCCCAGAAATGAAACAGTGGCCAGTGGCTTCTCCATTATATGAATCAGCAAGTTTATATAACCTCAAAATCCTAAAACTTGGGTGGTTGCATCTCACTTAGTATCCCATCATTGAGCCCTTCTGGCCAGCAGGGAATTCCAGAATTCGGAAATCATCTCTAACTCACTGTGATCAACACACAAGGATTACAGATGGCTTTATTCTGCCCCAGGGAATCAAAGCCCAGGTTAAAGAGCTTCCTTACTGAGGAATTGCAGCTAAAATGTAAACCAGCACTAACTGTTTCTACCACAGACGAAAAGCACCAGGAGTTAGAGCCAGACCACGGAGGAGGGAACAAGAGAAAACTGGGAAAAACGGAAGAGCAAGAAGAGAACAGAAAAAGCCAAAAAGAAGAAAGGAAAGAGAGAAAATTTTCCATTTAGATATGTCAAAAGAGCCCGATGTCAATAGGATTCACGCACATGAGTAGTTCTTAAAAGATCTGCCATAATTAGCACTGCAGTTTGATATTGAATGGAAATGAACACCAGCAGCTAGATCTGCCCAGACTTTTGCATCCCTTCATTTTCTGGGGAATATTCTAGGCTAAGAACTTCTGGGTCAGAAAAGCAAGTAAGAGACACAGAAATGGTCACATGGTGCCTCCCTGCAGTTTCTGCTTGAGTACGGTAACCTTTGGTGGAAACATGTTCGGCAAGCATCCTGACTGAGCTATGTCCGGTGGGATGCAGGCGGCTGTCCCTGCTGCTGCACCACCGCACAGTGTGTCACCTCTGGGGACACCCAGCACTGACCAAGGGCAGAAGGGTGAAGCACTTGAGCTGCAGTACCCAGCAAGCGTGGTAACAGCATTTTCAAACCAAAGTACTTCTTCCAGTGAACTAGGTATCTCGTGGAAAAAAACCAACTCATTAGTAAAAAAAACCCCCTCATTTCTGCTAAAAGAAACCAATCAGAAATGTTGATTATTCATATCAAAAATTGATCTAATTTTTTTTACCACAGGAGCATCTTCAAAAAGTTATCTGACATAAGAGGAAAATGAAACCTGTTTTTCTTCAGTCAGATGGGTCTGGATATCTCAACTACACTTCGACAACTTTAGGTGAGATAAAGAAACTGCATCAGGTCTTTTCTATGTTAAAGGGGACTATTAACACAAGCTGTCAGTGTTCTGGAAACAGGAATGGTTAAAAATCCTAGCTTTTTCTATCCAGGCTAGCCAAGGTCAGACAATTTTAGAAATTATTCTTGATAATTTTTTGGGCATGGAAATTTGATACTATTTGATAGTATTTTGACTATTTGATAGTATTTTACTGGAAGAAAAAAATTATTTCAAGTTATTCCACATTAACATAGTTTGTCTCTTAGCGCAGAAGTTCATAAAAGAAAGCACAGCAGTTTGGTACATAAGACCTAATCTATACAGCCATAAATGAAAATTACTCTGAAAGATGAACAGTGTAACAATGACTATTCTTTAAATTCCTCTGATAAACACATACTAGAACTCCTCCAGGGAATATGCCCAACCTTCCCTACTGTCTAAACATGTTACCCTGAAGTCTCTACTATCATCTACACGTAACATACAATGATGGGTTATCCTTGTATAGTTTGACACAGCATTAGAAGCAGGACTTGGGATGCTAGCCAAATACCTAAGGCTAAATCCCTAGCACATTAAAAGTCTATTTACTATTGCCCATAATGCTATTTTATATATAAAAATGCCAAAGGAGATCCATATGGAATTAACTGTATTGTTCATTTCTGTGCTTTTTGCTTTTCTTTTTTTTTTTTAATTTGTACATGAAAGAACTAGGTCAACATTTTCCAGAATTACCCAACTTGCTTTATACAATGAGAAAGGAAAAATGTTCCTATTACGAACATTGTTTGGGGGAAAACAGTACAACATTTATGGGAATTTTTCTCATTTGACTTTTTAGAAAAAGAAACATAGTAGAAAAACCCTCCACCACGTGGAATAATAGAGATTTTTATGTGAAATATCAGTACAGACATCTACCACTGGAGCTAATAAAGCAGTAGCAGTCTATTAGGTGGGCCACTGACCAGAAGAAAATGAAGAATATATTGTGCCTTTGGGTTTCAGAGCTCTGTTTTGATTTCATAAGTACGCAGAGAAATCCAGATTCTATGTGACATTTAATGTACCAGTTACAAGATCCATCTGTTTGATTTTACCAGTATCGACTTCCACATCAGTTGTCTCCAATTTGTTTTAGCCAACTGATACCCAGCTACACGGATGCCATTGCTCTCCACTCTTCTTCTACACCTCTGGGTGCCCCACTCTCAACTTTCAGTCCTCTGAGCGATGTGGGTGAGAAACCCAAAACATCGGCAATGCCAGAATACATCACACCCAATGACACCTGTTTAATTTAGCTGCCAAACTCCATCAAGCCTCTAGTGTACACGCAGAAATCAAGGTTTACTAGAAGTAAAATGTGCCCAAACCTGAAGAGATCTTTCACCAAGATAACAAAAGGTACACACACAACAAAAGTTTGAAGTCTCTCCTCTAGAGTACAAGGGGTGACAGAGCTCCTCAACCAAACCACAGGAAAAAAACCCCAACCAACACTGGGGGAAGAGATCATTCCCCTGTTAGTTTGTCCTGAGAAACACAGAAGTGCTTGGCCCGGTGACATGAAGAAAGCTTGAAGCAGGTAATGGTCCCAACGGTCAGAGTCATAATATATAAAGATTCCTACAACCGAGCCATTTTACAAAGAGTTGGACAACTTTAAATATAGGCAGTGCTATCTAGATCACCTATAATATTTCTCAAAAGCATCTAGGACTTCAAGCTTCACTTAAGGCAGCAGGCATGATTGTCTCATCCCACCTTGTTAGGGAAGACACAGTATTTTCTGTATTAGCTGACTGAAAGAGACTCCATAGATTTCATTAAATTGTCACACGGGATGGCTTACAGGTGTCACCTTCACATGAGTTAACACGTGGTGTTAAAAGAAGGGGCAGCATCTATATGAACCCCATTGCTGATCCCACATTTACATTAATATCTTTAAATCCATCCAATTCTGTCTTTAATCTGTTTGAAATTAATATAAATGAGATCTTTTACATTAAAAAAAAAAAAAAGTAACTATCTCTGAGTAGAAGGCGGCAGGCAAACTGGCAACATGTGTGCATTGAACCAAAGCACCTAGTGTAGGTCATTCCCAAGAGCCTTGTCCCGCTGCCAGGCAAACACTTGCTGCCTCAACAGCAGTCAAAAGCCAAGAGAGCGCAAAGAGGAACACATCATTCCCAAATATGTACCTGCTTTATTACCAGCCATTCATAAAAAACGCAGCCTCCAGGGATGGTCTTAAGATGCCATAGCTTATGTAGTTTATAACCGTAGTTTATGTACGTTAACAGTATTGTGGGTAGATACCCACTTCTGTGCACTGCTACGAACTACACGCAAGTCCCTTGACAGTTTATGTCCAAAGTGTTAGGGGGGTGTTGGGCTTATTTTAAGGTTTATTTTATTTATTTTTCCAGCACACTGCCATTCTAGCTGATAGCTCCGGAAGCGTGTTCACATTCCACTATCTCTACTTAAAATATTTAAAAGGTTATAGTAAGCGGAGGGAAAGGTAGCAGATACAGATAAGTATAGTGAGTCACATACTCACCCCAAGGAAAAGTATTGCTTACCTTTGATGAGGTAAGTAAATAATTAGCTATACTTAAGGCACTTCTCTTCCAGTCTCTCAGAACAGTGTTACACAAGCAAAAGCTTTTGAAGACTTTAAGAAGGGAAACATTCAAAATTCGTAATCTCCCTGTGCAGGCAAAATATCATGCCTGCCAAACTGAGCATCTATACACAAGATCTTGAAATATTAAACTGATTAATGATGGCAAAACTTTTCCTTGATAGACTGCCTCATAAATAAAATCAATAATTTTGCTAAACCAAAAGCGTTTCTGAGGAATGTGCTCACCCTGACCGAAGTTTTCTACAAAACATTTAGGGGCGACAAAGCCCCAAAGCCTCTATTGAGAGAGAAGCAATGGCATAAGCATGAGAGACCAGGGCCTAAAAAAACCCTGCTCTTTAGAATAATCCAGTCATTTGGGTTTTTTGGGTTTTTCTTATTTAAGGGGAGGATAAGTCAGACTGTTGTGTCATGACCATAAATATCTTAAGTGTCAGATTATGAACCAGAGTGAAATAGGGTTCATCTGGCTCAATATAGATACCTGTCTTCAAGCCAATAACCCTGTGTATGATATAGTCAGGGGAGTTTGAGGTGTAATTAATTTTTTCATTAAAAAAGATACCTAAATAAAATTATTTATGCCCTTAAATCTTGAAGTGACTATAAAAGTGCAACAGACTATAAAGGGAATCAGTTTGATTAGCTTAGATGAATCCTTTCCTGCTCTTCACTGTTGGAACATTTATTTTTACCTTCGTCATCATTACGAACCTGAGGTAAACATGTAAGAGAAAACAGCACCATTTATCATTACATGCTTTTACACTAATAAAATTATCATCTTATTTGTGTACCCCTTAATGCTTATTCTACAAAATAATTTTAGCTTCTGGATAATGGATTATAATATATAACAAGTAGCATACCTAAAACCAAACCCTATTTAAAAGATCTGACTAGCGGTAAGATTCTAATGTAACAACAGATATTAAATAGGTGTAAGATTTAAAATAATTTGGTATTTTTCATATTAAAGTAGAGGTGATGAGAGTCTAGAAGTGCAAGGAATATAATTTTGTTTTGTGTAGTCACAAGATAAATTTATACAATTCAGCTGTCATAGGTGTTTTTTCCCATTTTATTTTAGTTTTTGCTGGCCAGTTCTCTGGAATGACCGTTCTTCTTTGTTTAAAGGCCATTCTCTATAGTGGTTTACTTGAGGAAATTTTACTGAACACAGATACTCTGTAATAGGTTACAGAAAGTCTAAAATGCTGTGAAAACAAAGGGTGCTCTGAGGATGGAAGAAAAGTTGAGTCAAGAAAGAAATACTGGAAAGGTCCAGAAGAAAAACAAGTAGTCGAGCACAAATATTAGCCGCTAGGGCTTTACAAACCCTGTGCCACCTCTTAACCTTTTGCCTTGGGTGGCTTCTGGATCTCTAGGAGCTACTGAAAGCGCTTTTCAGCTCCTATCAACATTTGGCACTGCAGACCCTACAGCTGCTACAGAATTTGTAGCGATACTTGTTCTGTTTGTTACCCACTGACTTTTTGTGTAAGACCCTGGCTTTCACACAGCCTCTCTAACCTCAAGTAGCATCTCACCAGTCTGCAATATTTTGGTGTTGGCAAAGAAAATTATTTTATATACTTGAATCATTAAATGATTAAAAAAAAAACCACTCCACCAAACTAATTAACATCAGAACATGATTTAAGACCAAGCAAGAAACATCAAAAGACATTACAACATTGTTTGATGCTCCTCTCTTGGCAATAAGCCTTCCCCAATTTCACAAACAGAGGGAAAACAAATGTTTCCAGTTACACGTATCCTCACACACTCTTGGCTAAGTGAGGCCAGACCTTTCTCTGTTAACTACATCGGTATGCCCTAGTTGCCGATTGGCTTTGAATATTTCTCAGAAATACGAGGTTCCTCCTGCAGCAATGCTTAGATAATGAGGGATGATTATGAGGTGAAAACATACTCACTTCCAAAAGAGAATAAATGGATATGAATACAGCGCAATACAATATGAAGAATTTTACTCCTGCATAGGTGGTCACAGAACATAAAATTCTCCTCAAGGAATTAAGGTAATCACACAAAAATTACTAGAAACTACAGACTTCTAGGGGTAGTTCAAAGTCTGTGCTTCATTCAGAGGAAAGTAAAATCAGAACTATCCCCATCGTTCATACAAGCAAATGCTATCAATGAAATGAGGGCCAGCTCCTTAGAGCATCCCGTCCTCTCCTACCAGCCCGGCCACCCCCAGAAGGCAGGCAGAGAGCTGTGGGAACGCAGCAGCAGGATCCTTCCTGTGCCGTTGCCTCTGAGATAACGACAAAGACTGGATATCATGTGAAGGAGAAGCAGCATGGCTGTGTTGTCAAAATTGTTCCAACAAACAGGTACAAATCTCAACAAAATGTTTTACGCTTCATAGCATCAAGTGGAAGTCTCACACACCAAACATTTTGAAACGATTTCTTAGCGAACCGTCTTTAAAAATGGTTTCTGGCTATAAAGTTGTGCATAAATGAAGTGGAAAAATAAACAATTTAAGCAATTAAAGTGGTACAGATATTTACAAAGAAACAGATGTAAATACATCTCCATGCCAGAAGAAATGTGTGCAGAAAAATTTCTGCAAGATTTTCTCCTCTTCTGAAACTGAAAAAAAAAGTAAGGATGTCAGAGGGAAACAATCAGGAAAACAACTGGGGAAATCTAATGAGGTATAGCTGTTTTCTGACTATCCTCAGGTAACCCAGATTTAACATATAAAATAAAAAATTAATTAAAAGGTATTTTCTACAGAATAAGTGACAACAGTGTTTATACTATTGCTTGATATTTCCTGAAATAGTTAGTGAAAATGCCAGATTTTTGAAGAAGGTTTCCATCACGTGTTTGTTTACAGGTGCCCCTAGTCTTTACCATAACACATTGACAGCAGCCTTTAACAAAATGGTGTATGGCCCAGTAAACATATTCACTCCCTGACCCGAAACCCCATTTGGATGCTTTTAGCTCCTTTGGAAGCAGCAGCAGCAGCACAAGGAAAGAGTGAAATAAAGTACTTTTCGCCAATTACCAGCGATGTCTCCTCACGTCACCCAACAAAACACAGCAGTTGCTTCTTTTGTTTTTGTACCTATGATGAACTTCAGTAATGACCTCTCTCTGCATATGAGGGAACATCTTAAGGCGCCTGGAAGCCACAAAAGTTTGGCAAACCATTTGGCTCTGTTTTAAATATTATGTAGATTATAGAGGACAGACAACAAGTTCTACTTCGTTAATACAATTAACAACTGTTACATCTTTACCTTTGCACTCAGGTTCTTCATTTTAACAGCTTAATCTCTGCGTCATACAAGTGTGCCCTCATTTTATTTGTCAGACACAGAAATCCACACTCTTTTCCCCAAAATGTTTGGATTGCCAGCAGCGGGCAAGACTCATGCTTGCCATTCTGGTTTCCAGAATAAATCAGCAGTCTGGAAGACCAGATGGAGCTCAGGGAAGCTGCTGCCTGCTCATAACTAAGGAGACTGAACTGTCATCCAGCAAAGTCTTTCCAGTGAATCTTTAAAATAAGGGGCTTAAACATTTTGCTTAAGCACTTTGGTCAACTAAGGCCTAAGGAAAGACTTAAGATTGCCATTTTAAGAATCCTTTCCTCTCTTTTTCAACCCACAACAGCAAATCTAATAGTGCTCTGAGATCTCACCAGAGTGTGTATTTGAGAATAAAGGACTCGGAAAGATGTGGGGGAGTTCTAAGTAAAACAACCTCAAACCTTGGTCAAGTGCAGAAGGTACTACATATGAACACAGGAGGCTGCCATACAGGAAAGACAACTTAAGCTATCTGCAAGGAGTAGATGCAATAGCAAAATGACTGAGCTGGACAAATATAGTAAAATCTACCAACTATCTTCTCAATGTAGAGCTGCTGGTAGTTGTGTGAACAAGCAGGAACCCTCCTGAGTGATAAATAATTGGCAGGTGTAGTAAGCACGGTATGCTCTTGCAGTCTTTACCTCTGTAGTTATAATGTGGTCTTCCAAGAAACCTGATGGCTTTTGGTGTACCTAGAAGTCTAGAACACTAATCGAGCCATTTATTAAGCCTAAGGTTTAGATTGATTTCTCAGTGCCTAAAATACTGTTGTCTAACGTTATATTGGGTAATAGAAATTAAAGATCTGCATGTGCAACTCAACATGCAGATTTTGTTAGTTGTAAACGCTTTCTCTCCACCTGCCTGGTTTAAATCTCTGTCTCACAAATCAAAACAAATGAAAAAAAAAAAATCAGAGAAGGTGAGACTGTAACAGGCTACGCAAAAAGCAAAGGGCTTTCAAATGCATCTGAACCAGAGATGGAACCACTTGTTTCAAATTAAGTAAGTATGTTTTCCTCCTAATCAAGGTAACAGTTAATCATTGATAACTTCAGTGCATTAATCAGCTGCTTGGAAAAAAAGAATGTTCACCAATCAAAATCAAGTGCAATTGCTTTTAAATCCTTCTATGTGCTTGTATATACTCTTGGAAAAAACTGCAAAAGTAAAAGCAATTTGCTCAGGGAAACTCCACCGTCCTGAGAGTTAAAAGTATGAGAGACGAAAGAATATTCTGCAATAGGCTAACACTCTCATTTTGCCTTGCTGCGCAGCTTCCTTTGGGTAGACAAGATAGTCCTAATTGGTGTTTGTACAGAACACTGGTAATCTGTGCTCATGTGCATTGTATCCGGCACAGGTAAAATTAATCCACACTATGTGAGGACAGACAAGAGACTTAAGTATGTTTTTCATTCCAAGCTGTCTACCTGGAAGAAAGAAGTCATTAGGAAGAAATATATTTGGTGTTTCCGAATATTTCTTCGACATGATATAACCTCTTTTCCCCAAACAAAAATTTTACAAGAAAGCCTTCCTTGCATATGCACCTTCTATTTTTGTACACACCCTGCCCATTTTTTAAATAATACTTTGGCAAAACATACGAAAAACTAAAAAATAATTGGCTGAGTTTTGGCAAAGCTTGAAAAGTATAGGGAAAGCCTGGAAAATAGAAAGCTGGGCACATGATAATGATAACTTTGTTCTCATATATAGGGTGAGTTATTCACAGTGCACTAATTCAGTATTTCCCTGGATTCACAATTCACAGGTTTTATACAAAAGATTGTATTTCTCTGGAAAAGTCATGTCTGAAAGGTTTTTCATTCCAAAATAAAAGGATGGTAGCATGAAGCTGCAACGTACATGGTAACTGAAATTTGCTTCAAGCAAGGTGGGACTTAGAACACATTGCATGTCATCTCTCTGAAGAGATGCCAACCCCAGCCAGACTAAATCTCGAACACACTGCTGGATGCTCGGGCAGTTTCTGCATGAAGCACGGACAGCGCTATCCTCCAATTTGCTTCAGCCACAGAGAGCAGTCATGCATTAGCAGGGAGGTGGCTTGCATAATCTACGAGGTTGTTTTCATCTCTGCATTCCAATGGAAATTTAGAGATGTCCATCAGTAACCGCGTATGCGCTGGCATTGCAGCCGCTTTTCCCACAAATGCATGAATTTGGCTCTTTGACCCTTTGTTTACTAAATCAACTAGTGTTCCAGTATCTTTTTAAGGACCCCATAGGTGTCAGTGCCTCTACTTGTTTTCTACTTTTTAAAGACTCTGTTTGCATATTAAAATAATGACTTGTTAGTTGGTTAAATTCAATGGACTATTGGATGTCACATGCAGGAAATATTCTACATAGCGCTGTCAAAGAAAATGAAATT
This sequence comes from Anarhynchus alexandrinus, assembly GCA_008711295.1. Taxonomy (NCBI): domain Eukaryota; kingdom Metazoa; phylum Chordata; class Aves; order Charadriiformes; family Charadriidae; genus Anarhynchus; species Anarhynchus alexandrinus. The sequence goes on along the minus strand of VUYV01000087.1, from coordinate 2,489,758 downwards.
CTCAGCTGAAGGGAGGCAAAGGCAGGGAAAAAATATGACAACCAATGGCTATGAAATAGCAGAAAATACTGTTTTCTCCAAAGCACTCCACCAAAAAGCCAGCAGGGAAAAGCTCTGGGTACAGAAAAGTCACGTCTTTTGAATCATGAACAGAGTTTGCTTAACTAGAATAAATCACAAAACATGAGTAGATAAGCCACTTAGGGAAGGTATATCTAAATTTCATATCACATTTCCATTTTTCAAAGCGCTTTAGGAGTGTGAGTCCCAAATGCCTGATTCTTTCTTACTTCTAGTGACAAGATGGGCCCTCTGCTTTGAAAAAGTTTGAGCTAAGTATTTTTGAAAGTTTCACCTTCAGTGAGGTCATACCATACTGAATTAATAATATAATATAACATAAAATATCTTTATTACCTAGAGAAATGACTACAGCTCAGGCAATTTTCTGGGACACCTTCAGCACAGTACAAGTTGCTAATAAAGTTTCATCAGCTGGAGGGCAAGGGGGAAGAGACAAAAAGAAGAATCCTTTCGGGAAAAGCAATTTTAAAAAATTGTTTTGGGGAATAACTCATTCCTGAGTGCCTGCAATCCAGGAACATGCCAGCCATGATCTTGGGTTTAAAGCGCATTTGAAATCCAAAGAGGAGATGGACAGAGGCTGGAGAGATTTATGTGGCTATAGACTTGTTGGTTTTACTGTCAGCTGGTGCGCAGCTCTGATTTAAGATGTGCTGAGCAGGCCTTTATATAAAATAATAATAAATTAGTGATGCACATGTAGATTTATGTGTCAGGAGTCCAAAGCACAGAATGCATGCTTAATGAGTTTTATAAATCTGTATAAATAAATATAAATGAAATCACACCGTGGGATGTCCCTGTCTTGTGTCTCTCAATAGTACCTAAATTAGATACGGTCTATTTTCAACATGTATATAAATATGCTCACAGAAACACACTAATTATCAGCCTGCAAAATCAGCTTGGGTTTTGAGAGCCAATTTAGTTCCCTGTGGGTTCATTTTTGTCAGGAAAGTCAGCAGAGACAACTCAAAACATACACAGGAAGTGTATCTGCTGCCTAAGATGAGATTTGTACAATTACTTTTCTGACCATAAATACGCTTACTTCATTTCTTCTTGCTAGCTTTACATTTCCCATATATGATTCATGGTGTTACGCCAAGGTCACCCAGGTCCTTGGTATTAAAAGGTTATATAAACACATCCCTGGAGTAACTAAAATGAATCAGATACGCGGCGGACAGAGTGCAGGCCTGAACTTGGAAAGGGAGGGAGTGCGAAAGCCAGACCCCTGACATGAAAAAAATTAATAAATTTCACTTTCCTTTGTAACTTCACACAAAACACAACGAAATGTAGTATTCCTGGGAAAGAAAATCAGCAGAAAATGATTCCTTTGTGGGAGGAGGAGGGTGGCAAAAAGGCAAAACCCCAATATTTGTGCCTCTAGAAACTACCTGCGGACATCTCAGTACTCTGCTTTCTCATGCTGCCTCCAAAACTCAGCCCCTGTGCAGATCACTGCCTTTAAGTCCGAGCACTGACCAGGCCTTGAGGTTGGAGGTAGTCTCAAACTGCTGTTTCGCAGTTGGTCTTCTGTCAGGCAAGCTACTCCACAAGTGAAACAAAATTAGAAGATGTGAAAGCTCCAGTCAGGACTATGAAAGAATCAAACAAATCCTTTCCTTTTCCATGGTATTTCTGCCAACCCTACCGCACTCGACTACAATCACCGACATTATGCACAAAAATGCTGGTCGAGGGATGGTGCAAAACAGTATCAGATAATAAGACTAATAACTTATAACTCTACATCTTCAAAACACTGTAATATTAATAGCAACAGTGCGAAACAAGGCACATCACGGTTTTATAAGTGTGGAAATTGGGGAGCACAGACTTTTAGCGGTTTGTCAGAAGCATCCTAGGAAGTCAGTGCTCAAATTAGAATTAGCATCCAGTGTTTTGCTTCTAGCCTTATACGTGCGCAGCTTTTTAATCCTCCTAGGACTCAAGCAATTCCTAAGTTCTTCTAAACTTCTATATCGCTGCCACAGAGCAATCAGAAGCAACTCTAGCTCTATGATAAAGCACCAAAGTGGAAGAGCAAGCTGCAGTGGCTGGCTTATTAACAAGCTGTTGGTGAGCAGCTTGGGTAACAGCACAGCACTGCAGGCCAGCTTTGACCTTTATCGCAGAAAAAAGACATACCTTTATGGGAGAAAACACATCTTTCACTGAAACATATATCAGGCTAGCTCTACACACGCCAGCTCCAGCTCCCATCCGATTAAGACAGGTGATCTAGACTTTGGCACTAGGCTGGACCGAAGAAATCCCGACAGAGATGGGGATGCAAGCTCCACTGCAAGCCCCAGCGGCTTGAGCAACACGTCTCTGCAAACATAAGCTTCAGCTCTAGTGCAGGTCATGCTGCTGCTCGTGGCTGCAGATCTGCAGATCTGATGTTAAAAGGAAACACCGGTCCCTCTCCCAAACTAGCTATGGGAAATCTTTTTTTTTTTTTTTTGCCAAGATAGTAGTTGAGGAGAAGTAGGATGAAAAGGCTTTGACGCGTTCTGTGATTTCTGCAAGGATGATCTGGGCAGAGAAAGAGCACAAGAAAAATACTTGAAAGCTCAAGCACACCTGGTTGAAACTCAAAAAGCAGTGGAATATGTCACCCAGTGGTGAGTGAGATATGTCACCTGAGCAGGGTTCTCAAAAATCCCGTTTCAATTAGAAAAGGAAGCTCTCCATGAAACAGAAACAATTTGTGTGGAAAGTCTAGGTTTGACCATGGTCCAAAAGTTTTTAATAAATTTAAGATTTTTCCATTGTCCCCTGGTGAGCCTCATTTTTCTCTCACTCAAACCAATATCCGAGTATTTGATGGTCCAAGTAGATCCAAAATAGCTAGTAAGGATCAGTAAATGATATATCTGTATACCCACACAAATATTTTTCATGGATATATACACTACCCAGTACCATTTAATTTCTTTCATTGCCTATGAGTAGATGGACTTCTAAAATTCTGGGAGACTAGAAGTGTGAGAGGGAGTAAAAACTATTATTGTTCCCACCAACCAGTAATTAGCAAGCTGAGACACTATATCATCCCTAGAGATAAATCTCCTGATTTTGTTGGTTTATGCAACTGCAAGGTTCTGAGCACAACTCCTCAAAGTATACTCATCTGCATTTCTTCTTGCCTCAGTACAGTCTTGCTGTGAATTCTAAAAATTTCTCTCCTGATACTCAATTCTGCTTCACTTCTCATGCCTGTTCTCCCTATTACTCATCAAATAAGATTCAAAGCTTAAATGGAACAAGGTGGCAGAAACTAGCTTCCAGCTCTAAATTCCTGACAGTACAAACCAAAGTCTGTAATTTATAGTTAAAAAAAAAAAAGAAAAAGCAATGACTTCTTGTTATTGTTACCTTTATTTGAGAGGTTACAGCCAAAAACTGTCCAAATTCCAGACAGTGCAGGAACAGTCACACTTTCTCCTGCCAACTTACAGCATGTTAGGACAGGAATAACTTTTTGTAAGAGGACAACATGGTTAAGGCTTTTTCAGAGCAACACTTTTTAAACAGTGAATTAAGAAACACTATCTATATTCACTGACAAACTGATAACCAACCATCTGGCATGCAACCTGCCTGTTCCCAACCAGACCAACACCCATTTCCTCTGCTCTTGTTCTTGTGCTATGGATCATCTTTGCTGGAAATCTCAAGATCTGGCTCATGTCCTCCACTGCAAGTTCATTCTCCCTTTTAATTTTTCCACATTCCTAGCTAAGTCAGCTCTGTTTCTCCAACTTCATTGAAAACTATTTCCAAAATCCTAAGTCCCTTTTACCAACTTTTCATTCAGTGTTCCTCCTTGACTCTACTTCCTTCCCACATATAACCTAGAAAATTTCTTCCAATAGAAAGTATCAAAACATAATACCTTCATCTTTCCATTTTTCATTTGTATCTACAAGTCTTTTCTCTTGCATTTCTGTCCCAGCTGCAGTTTCCCTCTTCTCATCCAGTCTCTTCATTCTCCTTTCACTCATCTACTTGTCCCTTTGGACTCACTCAACTCATCTGGTTGAGTCCTTCAAATCCACATCCATCCCGTCCTCCGCCTTTAGGGTCTCTGACTCTCTCACTCCACAAAACAAACACTTAGTTTTTACCACCCTAAAAATAATACTCCTCACCCCCTCTGCCCCAATCCCAAGCCTCTTCCCATCTCTGTGTGGAATCCCATTCTCCCAGTTCTCATCCTAGACTGTTGCTAATTGACATTTTTCACCACAGTCTCTTTCACACACATTGTCTGATATCATGTTTCTCACCAACATTGAAACTATTTTTCCCCATCCCAGTGACGTCACTTAACATCAATATAGACGTGCATGTTTGTCTTTCCAAAACGTGGCTGCAGGTATCCCTTTCACCAGTTTCCTATATTTTGATCTGCCTTGCTGCCTTGGTTTCTTTTCTCCCCTTGCAAGCTGTCTTTCTGCATGCTTAGCCATAAAAATAATACAACTACCATTTTCATACTGAATACTCAAATTTTCTCCGTTGCAATTTTTTCACTCTCTTCTTCAAACTTCTTGAGCAACATACCCAAAAATCCTTGCAGAGAGCCACCGTCAGCTCAGGAATGACAGGATACAGCAGCTGATTTACTTCCATCAATTTTCTCACTCATTGTGAACCAGAAAATTACCCTGTCAATCAAGATTATAACCTGATCACCTCTGACTTAAGCCATTTCCGGAGTTTTTCACACTTACGTGACATCTAAACTTTGCAGGTTCTTTCTGCAAAACATTTCTAAAATTGATTCACTTATTATCAAAATACCAACTCCTGCCTAACCTCAGCACATATTGATGTCCTCCATCACTGACTCGTTAGACACTTGGTGTACTTAAAAACAAACACACACACACGCAAACACAGAGCAGAATCTAAAATATGTTACATCGCCTCCAAAACTTGGACTTTGGAGTGGTTTTTGCCACTCCAAATCTTTATCCCGCATGTCTTATCTGCACTTCTTCACTCTTCATATAGCTATGAAATACACACACCCACATCAAACCCCGCAATCCTTACAAAATTTGGTCCATTAACATGCTGAGACCAGTGCGTGATGTCTTTGTTGCTCTGCTGTTTTCACCTTTCTGCCTGTAGTCATTTGTTGACTCAAGTCTCGTACTGAGATTATCAGTTCTTGCTGTCAGAAACCTTACTGGCACTCTGCCTCTGAGAAATGGTCTCGAATCCTCAAATAAAGTCCAAAGGCATTACCACTTGGTAAATAATGAAAAACTAAAGTTTCTGCCCAACTCTAATATTTCAAAATTAATTAATGTGTAGTTCTCTCCTGTATACTAGCTATTAAAAGCCTAACCAGAATCTGCATTTCTGAGATTTTTGCAGGTCTTTAATACCTGTGTTCTGCCTCTTTTTCCTACGGCAAAAATATAAAAACAAAGCAAGTAGGCCACTTAAGTGTTTCACAGTAATTAAAAACAAGCAACTTCAGTTCTCTAAGCATAAGTATCAACATTTTCAAGAAACAAAAATATTTATAAAAACATCAGAACTTCCATTTTATAGATGAAGAAATGGAAGGTAGAAAAATCAATTAGTTTCTACCAGCAAAATCATACAAATTGAGAAACAGACCTTGAAATATAACCCCACTTGGTGGTCTATGCAGATAGGCATTACCCAACAAATTAAGCAAGAAATACTAAAAAAGCAATAGAAAAATAACCACTTCGATGATGAGCAAAGATGCAGATTGTTTTGTGACAAGGCATTTGAAGAGCAAGAAAGCTGCTTCTCTTCTGAGCAATCAGATGAAGAAGAAATACCTTCTTGATCTGCTGATTCTGATCAGATTCTTTGCAGTTAATATTGCTAAAACAAGCTAATTTTATTCTAAACCAGGGTTATTAAGAATAAAGTCCAGATTACTGAGAATATTCTCAATTAAGTTAGTGAGAGTAAAATGTAAAACTTTTGTTTATAAGTGCTAGTGTATAATTGAGAGGATAACATTACAAGCCGTGCTTGTGCTTTTCCATCTACCAAGAAGCAACAGGACCTCGTAGAAGCAACTGCACAATCAAGTACACTTGCAGTAGGTCCTACCAAAAGTATAGTGATGCCTCATTTCATGCCGAGGAGTCCTAAAGCACGAGGTACTGCATCACTGCATCCAGTACTAAATCACAGTCATCTCTATGGTGGAACCTATGCTGATACAGTTATTTTGCACAGGTAATACAAATTAACACTTTCCAGTGAAACAAGTCACCTTCCAACACACCACTCCAGGTGAGCCTGTCTGGGTACCACATCACTGACCTTCCCACAGACACCTTCTGTCACAGAGCTGCCTCTCAAAGCTGCCAAAAATGTGAGCCCACAACTCACAAAAAAGGGATGGGGGGACAAAGCGAGCTCGGGCCTTCACGCGAGGTGGCACCGCCAGCCAGTTCAGTTCACGGGAGACACAAAGCCCCCTCTGGGCACGGTTCATGCAGTGCTAATACCAGCAGCACATCTCCCGAGGGGAGCTGGAGCAGCCACAGTCCAGATGAGGACCTCAGCTTCTGCTGGGGGCCCACTGAGCATCTTCCCCTGCCCTCCCTCTGATCTGTGCTGCGCTTTAAAGAAAAGCCTTGACGTTCTTCCCTTCCTGACAGATGCAGACATAGCACCGAGCACGTACCAAAACCCAACCGCACCCAGGCACAAGCACCGCCGTGCAAAAGCCTCCGGCTCCCTCCTGACAGTGTCAGCAGGTGAAGCAGGCACTCGGCGCCCTGAACAAACAGAGCAGGCTGAGGGAGGGAATTACTGACATTTCCTGGTCTGAAGAGAGACCTCCGGAGCCTCAGCTCCTTTCCAGGTCAGACTGGCTGCCGCCACCAACGCTGATGGGGAAAGAGAGAGCAATGATGCTCTCCTGACAGTCAGCGAGGGTCAGGGAGACAGAGAGAAGGAAAAACATATTTCTAACACCTCACAGGCTTCTGGGTTAGAGAAACCTGTTAGCCCAGCCTTTCCTTTCTTTTCTTTTTGTTGTTATTTTATCGACAGGATTAAGATTCTTATCTGGGTAAGTTATTTTCTTCAAGTTGAAAATCAATGGTAGTTATGGAACCTGGGGAGGAGAAGTGGACTGAAAAGCTTGCGGTTGTTCGCACGCCCTGGCTGACGTACCCACCGCACGCACGTTCTCCTCCGGCTGGCGAGGCGGGCGATCTCCTTCACGGGCAATTAGCAGTTTCGATCAAGTCATTTAGAAAAACTAATGAACGAACACAAGGATCCTATTCCATCCAAATTCAATTTCTCTACTCAAAATGCAGGTTTTACAGGGGACAAAGACTGAAATGGAGGAAAAATGAAACAGTTTAGGGTCCTCAGGAAAAAAACCCCAACCTACTGTGTAATTTAATTTAATAGCACTTTCAGTTTAAGACCATGGTATTCAAAGGTTTCTCAATGTTTCTGGGAACCTTTTGACTTCAAACCACACAGTCCTGATTTCTCTACCTCTAAGCATTAGCGTGAAGGTGGAGAGGAATAATCCCAGGAAAATAACTGCAGTTCTCAGACGCAAAGATTCATCTCCCTAGTCCTGGAGCTGGACTTCCAATATAACTTACTCAGCAGACACAAAGTTTCTTCAAGATAATGAGGATTAAATGGAGATAACTTGATCTTTTAAAAGTCCCCTGTTCTCCCTACTTCGTTTGTAGTGTCTCAGTCTGCTCCTTACCCTGGGGACTCAAGAAAGCAGCCGGCAGAGACTGTGGCTGGGCAGGCCAGGCACATCAGCTCACCGGGGCGCTCTCCTTGCTCACGAGAAATTGTTTAGCAGCAATCTTTGGCGAGCTGAAGGTCTTTACAGAGCCAATTATAACCTCTCACCTTCAAGAGAGGTGTAACTCAGTGTCGCCAAACTCAAATGCACAAAAGGTCACAAAACACTTTCAATATATTGATCTACTGAAGTGTTCAGATGTCATTAATAAACAGCCTGTCATTTTCAACTTCATTTTAAGGCGAGAGAGGGGGAAGGAGTCCTGTAAAAATGCTGAACACGTGGTACTTTATATTTTTTTCCATGTAATGTATAAAAGTATTCCTTAGCTGTATCCTTCACTATTATTGTTACAAAGCCTGTGTTCTTTTATCAGCTTTTTGGGAGCATCTGTGCTTCAAGAGTTATTCACAAAATTCAACTCTTACAAGTAAATCTCTCTGCTCATTTGAATAGGCGTCACCTTCTCAAGTCTGTTGCCGAGTCCAGAAGAAAGAAGTGTGAATATGCAGGCTACGTCATCCGTTCAAGAGCGTTTTCTCCACTACGTGCAGCAGCTCTTAGGAAATGCATGGCATTGAACAGAGGACAAGCAAGCAGGCACGGTGCAGCTGTCACACTCTACAGAGCTTGTCACAGGCAACAAGTCCGTCCATGTGCTTAACTAACTCCTTGAATTGCAGTTTTGAGCGAGTACTTACCTTAAATTCAGATTCTGTTTACATTGCCCTAATTGTTACAGCCAGAATACGATCTTCCTGGGACTACACAGGTACGGGTTCGTTAATGAGGGAGAAACGTTTACAGTCTCACAGCCGGGACATGAGGGGTAAGAGATGGATGGGAAGAGTCTTGCCCTGCTGCCACGCACCCTTCCTCTCAAAGCACTTGGCACGGCAGCTCCCACACCACCCGGCTTGCTTTCTCATTACAAAGTCTGCGGAGTGTCTGGGTAACAAGGGTACGAGCGTGTGCCTGAGGCTGGTAGGAAAGTTTTTAACTAATGGTCAGAATAGAAAGTGTATGCGCGTCTTTGTATAATAATAACTTTTTTTTTTTTTTAAAAAAAAAGCCATATTACAGGTGGGGAACCGATTCCTTTGTTTTGTTTTGTGCTGTTTTTAACATACCACTGCTCATCTATGGTTTTCCCCTCAGAGCTGTCTTGACTTGACAGCAAAAGTAACACAACTATTTTTTCCAACCAAAAAAAAACAAATTTCAATCTGCCGTACTCCTTCTCTGACCCAGTGAACCTCTTCTGTAACTTTACACCAGAGAACAGCCCTGCTCTGTGTTTCAGTCTTATTAAATGCTTTTAAGATTTTAATCATTCATTCATTGGCTGCTAAGTGAATATTATATCCCTTTCCTGTAGGCAATCAGATACCGTAGTGCTTTAATGTTAAAACTTGTTACTGCCGCATACAAAAAAGTAACAAATAGTTTCTTATTTAGTGCTGGATTGGTACCCAGAACACCACCTAACTAGCTGCAAATATCCTGAAGGCACCTTTAGTAATAGAGCTGATCCAACAATATTTGAAAACAAAACTGCAAAAGACAATGCTCACAATGAAAACCCAGGCATAGGTGTAAAACAATAACGAGCAGTTGTGACTTTGCATTTCTATGGGCAAACGCTAAAACAGGGCAGTGCAGTGACATTTTTAACAGTCTTAGTGAAAAGCTCCACTACTATTGGATTTTTTTTGTTTGTTTTGCAGTTCTCTTGGTAAATATACCATTTGGTTGTGTATATTGTGGCAATTACTCTAATACACAAGAGAGGAAAAACCAGTGTAGATGATATTCCTGATAAACATGCTGGTGCTCTGTACCTGCAAGGAGGAGCAAATTGGGAATTCTTATATTCTTTCTTAGGCATCTACGTTTTGGCAACTGCTAGAGACTGGAAATTGGACTAGAGGAATCCTTAGCCTGGCTACTCTTTATGCTCCTGAGATTTTAAAACCATCTGATAAATTGGCAGAGCAGTGGTGGGTACCTTACCAGCTGCAGTGCCAGCTCTGGACACTGCTGCTCCTCTCCCGACCAGACATCCCCACCAGCACATCCCCCCCTCCAGCCCCCTCCTGTCATAAGCACTTGTGCGCACCACAACCAGGGAACTGGAAATTCAGCTAAAAAAAAAAAGAGCCTAGCAAAAATAAACTGAATTCCTCACTACATATTACCATGAAGGCATACAAATGCACATGTACGTACAGAAGAGGGGGCAGCAACAAACCACTAGCAAACATGTAATCATAACCTCAAGTATTAACACATGCTGTTTCTTTTAAATGGCTACCTATTTTAAAGTACACAATTGCCATCAGTGTAAGATTGCATTTTAAGTCTTCAAAATACAAGATTGTTCATATTATGATTATTCAGTAAAGGTTTCCTTTGTGAAAAAAATGTCAAAATTATTTCTCTTTACTCAGGGTTAAAGCACTTGCTCTGAATTAAGCTATAATTTCACACAGCAATCAAACAAGTAACAGAAAATTCTTCTTTTTCAAACCTCTGGTTTTGTCTTCCTTTCCTGGATTTTTTCAAACTCTAAGGATTTGACCTCAAGCACAATAAAGTCAATGAAAATCTTTCCACTATCTTCATCAGATTTTGGGTCATGACCAAAGCTGGCTTTCCCCCGCCCTGCTCCCTCCGTAATAGTTATAGGCAAAACAGGCAGAATAACAACCTGTTGACAGGTAATACTAATTTACAGTCATATGAGAGGTAAAAGCATCACACACAGATATGCTGTAAACTGAGCTCAATACTATTTGCAACTTATATAACTTCACGTCTCAGGTTTCTTTACAACCATAACAACAACTGGCTTTTTTTAAAGACAAGTTTTCCTCCAAATTATTATGTCCCTTAAATCATTGGGTATCTCCTAGTCTGTCATCAAATAATAAAGAACACAATACATATATAAAAAGTCAGAAAGGAATCCTTTAATGCACTTTTACCAAGATGGTTCTGTCAGTTTTGCAGCTCAGCTCATGCACTACAGGTTTATGAGACAAAGAGGTGCATGACAATTTTTGAATTATGATCTTTTAAAAAACATTGTTTTAAAAACCGTCTTGCCACAAAAAAACCTGAGTTAAAAGAAGGGAAAACGGAGGGCAGTTGAGGGACAGGGAACAATTCTTGCCCTACCAGCAATTCCAGTGAAGGTTTTTCCTTCAACACACCCCCAACCATATTATGCTGCACCATTCAATATTCCATGCAAATAAACAAAATAATACATTAGCTGATATTAAATTCTGAATAAATGTATTTGCACATGAAGTATTTCTTGACTATACTGCATACCCACAAATATAATTTCTAAATTTCAGTATGCACTACCGAATTATAAATAAGGTATTGCTATTTATCATTTTATACTAAATAATTATGTCCCTCATACCAGATGTACCTATATTCTGGTAGTGGAGTCCCTTTATCTTTCAATAAGCTATTAAACCATTACAGCCAGAATGGCAACCATAATTTCTGGGCAAGCTTACAGCATCACTTAAAATAAAAACAAACGCCATCAGGCTTCTTCCTGACACCTTTACATTATTTGATTTTTATGTGTGTGTATGTATACATACACATAGATACACAGTTCTGATACTTAGAAAGTTGTATATACATGGAAATTATGCTTTATGGCCACTAAGATCACTCTATTTAACAGGAAAAGTTGGCAGGGAGGGAAAGGAAGAAAAGCTGGTATGACCCTGTGTTTTTGCTGGACTGATACGTTACATGCCCATCCAACAACACGAATCAGTTCAACTGCAGTGGAATCATTCCTCTGAGCTTCACACAAAGCACACGCTGATTTTTACATAAGCGAACGAGGGTATCGTTAACCAACCACACTAAACTAATAAAGGACATTCTTTCAGTTGGGAGAGAAAGGTTAGATGGTGCCATTCAAAATCTCTTCTTTTATGCTGACTATTGAACATAAACAGGAAAGATGCAAACTAGGATAGAAACATGATGCTTCAAGGTCCTCAATTTATTGTAATGTAATCTAGCCACTATCTTGCAATCAGAAAGGACTTTTCATCATCGCTACTGCTGGGAGCTAAAGTTGGTAATAAATTCAATGTAAGACATTTTGGAGGTGATTGTCATATTGCCGGTCTACCAGTAAGCTGTTATCAGACAGCTGAAATACCTGTAAACTCAAATGTAAACAACTTATATGTCACTGAGAGTCACTAGGCTTTTCTTTTCCATCAGTTCAGTAAGTTTCATAATGTATTAATTTGCATTGATGACCAGAGCATCTTGAACAGGTTCACGAGCGATACAATAAAAAAAGCTATTGGAACTTCATGCTGAAAAAAACAAAGTCAAAAGGCCTGACTGCAATATTTTGAACTTAAACATCCATATAAAAATACATTTTGGTTAATCAGGAATCATATAAAATCAAAATGAAAATAAATTTGGCGAGATAACAAAATGGGAGTTCTTGCCAACAACTACACCTAGCCTGCAAGATACACCGGTGCAGACTTCCAGACAGATTTACTATTTATAACTGAAGCTCACCTTGAAACAGTGCAAGGTAAGGATGCAAACTTAACCTGAAAAACACACAGATTTTCTAACAAATCACACTCAACATTCTTCTCTTCAGCAAGCTGTTTTGCAGGACATCCTTTTGTGAAAATACATACACCAAACAAGCAGAACAACAGGGGCCCTGAAGAATTCTGTGGCTTAATTTTTCTACCTGTAACAGTCATATTGCCAAAGTAATGGGAAAGGTATGAGCAATTCTTTAAACAGTTGTGTTTTAATTCTGATGCCAAGTCTTTGGGTTATGAAGCATTTTTTTGACTGAGTTGAAAGTCTATCGCAAGTACACAGAAAGACCTAGGGCAAGAACAAAGGTGCAGGGCAGAAGCTCGTTTATTCAGGCTTGTCAAGTTAAATCTTGTAAAATATGTACACATTTAATTGTTTTCATCATTTATATATGTTTCAAGCGTGGAGGGGGCCTCCTGAATCATTAAGGTAGAAGGCAAGCACTGATTCTGGAAGTTTGATCAGTGAAGAAGTCACTTATTTCTGGCACAACCTGAAGCTTTAAAAGATTTTATTTTTTTTTCCCCACACTAAACACAGACGATTTGGAACCATTTAATTTATTTTAAGCAAAAATCTTGCAACAGCAGCCTGAACTTTGCAAGCAACCCTAACAGTGGGTTAGACACGTTATAAAGGATTATAAAAAGCAATAAAGTAATGGGGAATAAAACGAGGGGGAACGAGCGTGTGGGAGACACTGTAATTGAGAAAGCATTATAAACCGAGGTACCAATTGCAATAACTGCAGTAAAACAGTTAATGAAAGCACAGCACAAGTCTGGTTTCTCTCTCTTGTTGTCACTTATTTTTCTGAATGACTGGATTTGCTGCCTCTTTTCTTCTAAAAAAAATAATGGAAGATTACAAAAGGGACACCTGGAAAAACACGGATGTGGTCTTGTTAGCTCCAGCCTACCTCCCTGACCCCCCCACGCGCACTCAGCACTGCCCGTGCTCCTCCCCATCTTCTTTCTTTCCTCAAAAGCAGTTCCTCTCAGCCACAGGAATGCCAAGCCATTCTTTCAGGTAGCTCAGCCTCACCACTTCTCCTTTCACATGTCAGGATGTGCCATTCAACAGAGCTTTGTAGGTACATGTTGGAAGGGTATTTTTCAGTATCGGTACCAGGAGTGCACACAAATGGTTTAAGAACAAAACAGGGAGTTCTCTACCAGGTCCTAAGAGACCATTTTATCACTTTTACACCACGATTTTCCTTTTATGCTCGCTTTTTATCATTGTTTTGACAAATGTTAACGATGAGGAAAAGGTTCCATATATTCATTCACCAGCAACACCATTTTAAACAGAATAATGACAACCTCAGAGGAACCTTTCTTATACAGCTTAGTCGAGTTTTGAGTCAACCAATTTTAACACTAAAAGGCAGGTGGAAAAAAAAAATACACAGCGCATCCAACATGTGCCTTCCACCAGTCCCTGTGCTGATAAAAAGAGAAACACAACAGCCCACATGGAGCTTTCTCAACTCCGAGCCATTAACGGTGTTCATGAAAAATACCTTTTTCTCCTAATATCCTACGGCGAGGCCTTGGGCAAGTCTCCCATCAGCTTCCCCCCACCTAAAAGGGAATAAGAGGACTTATCCTGCTTGGTGACCTGGCTTGCATTCTACAGCTAAAGAAGCAAGCACATGCAGAGTTCAGTGAGAACAGCAGTAGCTAAGGATAAATAAGGCAGTGTTACTACACGCTTAGGATGCTACTGTGAAAACTGTAGTTTAACAAGTCTGTTCCCAAGTACATATTTCACATAGTTTCTCACAGTTGGAAATAAATATTCAGCAAAATCGCAGGATTGATACATCACAACTTGATTATACAGAACTCTGTCCTTGACGTGTGGCTAAGCCAAATTGCATTCAAGAAGTAGGATACATAATCGAAATCGTCATTTATGTCCTCAAAATTGACAAAACCATTAAAAAGGTGACTCTTGGGACAAATGCAAAATAAAAAAATCTCTCTCAGAGTTTACAGTACTGGAAAATATTGATGAAATTTTTCCATAGTATAAAGATTGACCTTTTTTTTTTTTTTTTTTTTTTTTTACACAACCAAGAGTTCTGCAACATCCACACTGACAACAGAATGCAGTTTAGGTATGCTGTCTCCTAGTCAGGGGTGGAAAGGATGGCCTAACTGAGAATTATTCTGGGACAAGAGAAGCTTCTGTACAATCTTCGGCTCTAACAAAAAACATTGCAGATGTTTTGGGGAGGTCCGATTTGGTGATGTTTGTGAAATAGCAATTAGGAAAGATTCAAAACTTTGCAGGATATTTGGGGAGATCAAAAGTACACTGGGAATCATAATAACTCACTGAAGGTACTCCTGGGACAGGTGTTTGAAACAATACATTTTGTTTTCTTGTAAGATTACCTAGGAGAACTGAAGCCTCTGAGCCTTTTCCCAAAACCGCAGCTAACAAGATTATCAGCCCACAAGGCAATGCAATGGCAAAACAAGTACCAAAACAATCAGAAAAAGTGCTGTTCTCATCATATCTGCTGCCCACAAAGCAAACGCTACGCAAGCATTAAGCCTCTTCTGGAATAATCTGGAGTAGTGCTTCATGGTAGAGCCTTGGTCTCACGTGTTCCTGAAAAAGCATTCCACAACAATCCTGAAGAATTAGATGGGTGATTTCTTCCCACAACGCTACCCAATAATAAATATCACGTGGCAAGCATCAGCAGCAGTATCACTCCCGTGTTAATTGCTTACCTTGCAAAGAAAAAGACATGTCTGTTTTCTTTTTTTCACATTAACAAAAGAGTACTAAAAGGGGATCCTTGTATCATGTCCCTCTTCCAAAATTCAAAATAGTTGCCAAAAATATAATCTGTATATCGTTAGTGGAAAAAAAATTTCCTGGGGGAAAGGTAGCGTGCATGTAGTTTCCGCTATCTACCACATGGAGTATTTAGGAAACAAACATTCTTTTCCCTATAATGGTAAAACAAGTTATGTGAGCGAGATGAAATGATTCGCAAGTTTGGGCTTTATTCCAAACCCCCTATATATTAAACCCAACCATCAGCTGGATCATCATGTCTGTTTTCTAAAGAATATAATAGATGGAAATCTGCTTCTTAGATTGTTTTTCATATAACAGGAAACAGACAAAATAGCATCGCAACAGTAACATTCACAGAGGCAAAAGAAAGCACTGATCTTGAAATCACAGCTCTTTCTTGCTGAATGCTTTTCTCTTTACCAAAAATTGAAAGTGTATCACTTTCAGCAACAATGCAGAGCTCAGTTTGCATCTATATTAAGCATTATATATTTTTTTAAGGTATTTATAAATTAAAGAGAAAAAAGTTCCATTACAGCCTGCTACACAAGGCTTTTATAGAGCCATGTCACACCAGTCTAAAGAAACACACACTATATACACAAGCGCCTAATGTGCAGGAGCACACACACAAACAAGGCTTAAAGTTTTAGAATGTTTTAAAATATGTTTTTAGAAAGAGTAGCTTCTGTCATTTATGATGGTGAAATATAAACCATTTCTGAATGTTTCCCCCCTTCTCCATTATTTCAAATTAATTTAAGGAAAGTTAGAACTTCACATACTTTAATGTGTAACATTAAAAATAAAAATGGTTTTCCTCTGAAATTTTGTGATAATGAAATTAGGTGATCAAAACATGAATCTCACTGAAAAATGCAGATTCACTTGCCCCAAAATAAAAACTGTTCAGTGGACAAAAATCAATGAACTTATCAGATACAATCTGGTAACTTCCTAACCTCAACATTCGAGCTACCAACGCTATTACCCTCTTGAATAAACACAGCTTTTGGAAAGGTTAAACCTGTGAGGTCCTCATCGGAAAGTCCCTGAGTAAATTATAACATGTGATGATGACATTCCTGTGTCTTTTGGAACCAGCGAGGGGAAGTAAGGGTAGGTCATTATAAGCCACTTGCCTTTACAACCGGCTGTAAAAGACAATGAGGACAGGAAGCTTCCCACCGAGATCAAGGTGCACAATCCCCAGCTAAAAATAAACAAGCCCTGATAGTCACATCTGCTGGAAAATATCATTGGAGCCTGAATTCCCAGGTGCCGAAGCAACGGGAAGAGAATGCCTCGGTACAGCAGGCTCCCTAAGGATCACAAAATAATAATTACAGGGATTGGCAATGATCACTGTTAGTGTTAACGCTGTAGATAAAAATATCAGAGTGCGCTAACTTGTTTTACCAGGAAAAAAAAAATGAAATTAAAATAAAAAACAGATGAAAAGTNCTGTAGATAAAAATATCAGAGTGCGCTAACTTGTTTTACCAGGAAAAAAAATGAAATGAAAATAAAAAACAGATGAAAAGAATTTAAATTTACATTAAATTTATCCTTGCCATCCTTTAGCTCCCAGACACAAGTCAAGTCCTGGAATTACTCTGTAGCAAAGCCTTCCTACCAAAAGTAACCGAAGCAGGAGAAAAAAAACCATAAATTTCTACCCCTTCTCGCCAGGTGCCTCAACTCTTCCCACAACTAAATCTCCCAGAGTAAAGTAGATGGCCCCAGTGTGGCCCCGGCTGAAGCCTTTCTGCCATGTATGACATACCCTGCTTTAGTCACCAGCACGTTTGGGACCACAGACAGCGTGCTGTGTGACACTACGGCAGGCTGTGCCTTTCCTCCCTCAACAGATGGTGATCCCTTGCCTCACTTAAGTTCACTTATCCTCAGCTAGCTAAGCCACCACCCTGGCCAGCATTGATTTAATAGGAGTTCGCAGTTCGCCCCTGCCCAGCACAGCCTCCAACCTCCGCTGACGCAGCCGGGGACACGGCTGAAGCGGGAGAGGTGCCTTTTTGCAGGTGGTGCTGGAGCACACCCGCATCCAGCGCTTACAACCCACTTGCCAGAATTAAACTCCCCTGCTGCTGGGGCATCACTTTCACCGTCTGAAGCGAACACAAACCAATATGAGCAGCCTGTGAGCGGCCTCCAGACCCACTGCAGAGCTTAACGATTATTTTAACTTAGCTTATGTGATGTTTTTCATCCGTACATCTCAACAGTTTTTATGATAAATTTGATTTTTCATTTTATACTTCTATTCCACAGACCAGCGCCTTGCCCATTAGACATCACCGCCTCCCGCATATGCTGCCCACTCCCAGAGACTCGCCAGGCTAATCCCAGTGGGTTTGGGGATGAACAGCAGTACATCTGTGCCAAGAGATATGTACTCTTTGCTGAGAAAACAGACTTGCTACAGCTGCTGAGATCTCCTCCCACCAAACTAGCTATGTGCCAACAACCAGGTCCCGTGGGCAGGCCTGGCACAGCCCATCAGCAGCGGAAGAAAAGATGGATAACCTCATTTCTTAAGAACAAGGTAGTTCTCCTTGCTGGCACAGCCGTGTTTTGGTTGAGCAATAGAGGAGGAGAGTTTTCTGCCTTAATATTTTTTTCACAGGGAGCAAAGATATTTCAGAAGTTCGGAGAAAAAGGGGAACTCTTATGGAAGCAGCAAACCTGCCATTTTCCAGCTACGGCGAGGCTGGTGGACAAGGGAGCATAAAGTCCAGGGGACACCAGTCAAACACCACGGGTGGTCAGCAAGCTCTTAATGCACCCCAGCTCCTCACACAGACAGAAGACAGGCCTGGTGGTTGGGGTTTTTTTATTTTGCGTGGGATTTTTGGTTGTTTTTCTTTAACTTTGTGAAAAAAGTCAACCTTAAATGCAGCTTTGGAAAAGGAAGAGGCAAAGTCTTATGCAAAAAGTGAGCTGCAGCCCCTCCTCTGCCAACCCATGCTCTGAACTGGAGGAGCATCCCTGCGGATCAGCATGCCTTTAGCAGGCTGGCTTCAGCAATGTGCCTGTCGACAATGGGACTACAACTTGAGTCATAAAATTCTTTCCTCTTCTGATTTTTTGGCAGCTCTTTCTGCACAGAAAGGCCTGGTGACAGTCTCTAGATATGGTCTAGAGACTACAGTGGGAATAACAGAAATTCAGAATGCTCCAAAAACTAATTCTGACACCATTAATGAATAAATTTATTGGACCTGAGGCAGTTTCATTTAATTCATAGATACCCTAGAAAAGTTTTCAAAACAATGGACTGGAAACCATTTCTGGCTGTCAGTACTATGAAAAACTATGCACAGGAACGTACCCTGAAACCTGATATAAAGATTACCTAAACAAAAACAAGACCTGGGACTAAAACACAGAATGAAAAATACTCCAGTTGCGGGAGGGCAGGAGGAGCATCGTGTTTCAGGCCCGTATGATGTTTTAATTACTTAAATTTCATGGTGTACCACTTGAAGCCTTCTCCTCTAAAGAAGAGGAGCTTTTCGCACTCCCAGTTCTCCTCCCCTGTATGCACAGTCATTCACTATTTCTTCATATGGCTTTTAAAAAACACTCTCTTTTTCAGTGCCACCCAAGAACAGCTACAACTGGTGTGGAAGAACTACTTCTACTCACTAGTGGTAACCGTACACTTGCTATATAGTAGCAGAATTGCATAATTATACAGATAAGCTCTTCTTCAAAGTAGTGTACTCACATTGTAAGAATCAGCAGGAAAGGGTGAAAAATAGAACTAGCAAGGGGGAAAAAAAAAAAGTAATTAGCCTTCTTTTTTATTCCTCTTTCTAGTTGATAACTATTTTTGCAGGAATAATTTCTGCAAAGTGGTAATGGCTAATATATGTCACTCTCCTACAGACTCGGCTGCACACTGTAACCTGAGAGCTATCACACGCTCATTCTCTTGGACACATTTTCCACATTATTTGAATATATCCTACCCTTAAAACTATTCTGGCATGACATTAAGGAAGTTGTGGCTCAGGTGGTAAATCCAGGACCATCTTGAAAGGCAAGCCGGTAAATTAAGCTATATTCAAATTAAACGGGAAACCACTGGTTGTTAAGATTTTATAAAACTACCCCTAAGAACAAAAGGCATTTAAAATTTTTGTTGACTGCCTAATAGCAGGAGCTACATTCTGGTTCCAAAACATTCATATTACAATATAATCAGCCCTCACATATCCCCGTATGAGACACCGTTCAAGCCGTAGCAGCTCTAAGGCGCTATTCTGCCCCAGAAGCCGCTGGTTTCTCTCTCGGTCAGCAGTGTCTTTAGAAACGGAAGATTTGCACTTGATGCAGTAGCACTGTGTGCGTATCACCGTTGGGTATTCAGCTCAAGGTCCAAGCAGCATTTGCATTTATCATGCAGGTGGGGTACAGGTCTATCATTCTCTCTTTCTTTCCCATATTCCCTTTTGCATCTCTTCCCAACACAGTCAACAAAAGCGATGAAGCAAAAAGCAAGGTTCAGTTTGTCCCCAGCCCCACTCCTACAGAGCATCAGATTTTTTTAAACTAAATTAAATATAGCATTCAAACCATCTCAATCCAGTCCACTAAAAACCATATTTCAGGTATTAATGCAAAATGAAGTTCATTAGCTGAACTATTCCACACGTTTGCTTTTTCTCCCCCAACAACTTTACTCTTGCAGAATTCAAATCTGCTGCATGTGAAATGTTCAGAACAACAAATCATCACTTCCAGTGGAGCACAGAAGTGCTTGTTTCAGCATGGCCCAGGGTGTCAGGCTCCAGGTGAGGGAGACCAGAGGGGCAATTTCAGGGCCTCCCCTGGATCAGAATTATCGCCCAGAAGGGAAAGTAAAGCTTACCCAGAAAAGAAGCAAGTTACCCAAGTGTTCTGCCAAACCACATTGTTTTAAAAAACATTATTTCCTTTTTATATCTCACTTACCCACAGTACCTTGACGGTCTATTATATGAACACGCAAGTACAGAAAAACAGGTCAAGTTCTTTTTCTAACACTTCAGATTTTTGCAGCAAAAATCTCTGCAAAATAACTGTGCATGAAAACTCCCATCCTGGAGGTTCTACAGAAAAACCGTCAGAGTTTATTAAAAGAGTAATTCATTTCAGTATTTTTGTGCAAATCAGCTTTGTTGCCTTCATAGCTCAGTTTGGATCTCAGCTCCTTCCCCCCATTTTTTATTTTATTTTTTTTTTAAACAGATTAATATTACAAAGCATGGATCAGATGCAGGAAGAAATTTCCCTAAACCAGAATGATTTGGAGGACAGGCCCTTTAGTGGATTGCTGCAGTGATGGAGATCAGACATACAGCTTTGGGGGAAACATCTAATTTCACGTTTTAAACACCTGCATAAAAAAAAAAAAAATCTCACTCTGATCAGAGGAATCAGGGGACTGGGATTTATGAGTAAGACTGTCAAGAGTATAAGAAACAGAATACAGTATTTCCAGCTCCCTTGCCAAATATGTATTATGACTTCAGTTCATTTTACATCGATTCAAGCAAGCAACAAAAAAAAAAAAGAAAAAAAAGAAAAAGAGAGAAATAAAGAAAAAAAAGCGGTCTTACAGTCTACAGAAACATCAGGGATTAAATGTCAATAGCAAATCTCTCAGTACTTCCTGCCACCATGCCAAATAAAGCCTGCTTCCAAGCCAAACATCTGCTTTGTCTGTCCCAAACAGGAACTCAGGAGAAGGAAATGTAGCACCCTTTACCAACTGTGGTCAAAAGACAACATTTTTTAAATTCCACCCTATTCAACGATTTACCTGTAAAATCTCTGAAAGAGTAAGTATTTAAAAAAAAATTAAAAAAAAATAATTCTGGTATTTGTACTCTGTTCCTCAAGGGTTCGCATGACCAAGACATCATTCATCAATCACACAAATGTTGCATTGGCAAGAATATTCACCCGGGCTAATGCTTTTTACAGAAGTTCCAGTTCCACATACATTAATTCTGAAAGAATAAACCAGACTGACATTTATTATGTGCACATGTATAGAGAACCCTCTCTCTCTTTTGCTCTCTAAAATATGAGATTATACAAAAATCAGGTGTGTTTCAATAACATTAACAGTACATTGGGAGTACAGTTTTCTCTGTGTCTAATGCTATCAAACCTCCACAACAGCTACAGAGGATTCCATAGCATTCCTATTTTCCTGCTCTTGGCTTTAATAATTTAATAATATTACTGTAAATTAGAGTATATACTGAGAATTGATATGGCAAATAAAAATAGACAAACATTTTTCTAGGCCAGGATTTCTAGCACACTGCATCAGAGCTTTTGTGGCACAACATTTTGATGTCCCAGGCAGTGGCAGCCTGTTGGGAATCCCATTTGAAATTCCCTGCTGATGTTTATGAAGGCTGATGAAACATTTTCCTGACACATAATAAGACACAAATCTTATGACGAGTTGGATCTTTTCAAATGAATACAAGATTTTTACCATTTCAGGTAACAGACCGTACTCTTCCCTTTTAGAAAGAAAATCCTAATTGGATGCCAAAACAGGTGCAGGCAAACTTTGAAACCTGGTATGTATTTTGACAGTGAAATACTAGGGAAATTGTACCTGTGCATTTTACAAAGCTGAAAAATTTTCAGGTATATTTCCCTCAAGCAATTATATATTTCTTTTTGTAACAAAACATGAATTCTTATTTGACGTACCAAACCGTTTAAAACAAATGGTGAAGAACAGTAAAATATAGCAAATTGCCTTCCACTTATGTCTGAACTTCTGTTTCATTCTTCTGAACTGTACCAATATATATCACACAAATATCTTGCCAAAGTATTCCTAGCACCCGTATAATAATTTGTGTATGTAGTTAATTAATCCTCACCCCAGTTTGTTGAGACACCCAAGTCAGCTTTCTCCTTTCACAGATGTATCGTTTAGGCTAAACTACAGAGCCAGGAAGAGGCAAAACCCAGATTAGCACTTCTTGTTCCTTAATCCAGTGATGAGTCTTACAGATCACAGTGCGCTTAACTGCCATGGAGTTGAAGGATGCAGGAACTATACTACTGTTCAGAAAAGAATTAAAATTTAGAATAGTATTATTTAGCTACGAACTTCAGAGTTTAAAAGTGTGGTGAAAACACTGCTGTGGCTTGATCATTAAAATAAAGGATGGAAACAAGAAGGAAAGGAGAGACAAAATTGAGATAATCCACACATGCACATAAACACACACAACCCCCCCTCAACAATAAATAAATCCATAGCACTATCAACAAAAGAACAAAAAGCTCAATAAATTTAGCATCTGTTATGACTGCGAGATCTCTTTTAAAAGAAGATAGTGAGTTCTCAACAATGGAGATAAGAAACCATAAATTCAGGTCAAATTATTTATTAGTTATGAATACATGTGTAGTTCAGTTTCTTTCAATTTGGATAAATCAGCAATGAAAAAAGAAATCCTATTTTTTTCGGGAATATAAAACTGAGATTTTCTTTTTTTTAACTCCTAGCAAATAGTATTGCCATTGTTATTCAGATCCTATAGAAGTAAATGGCAAAAATAGACTCTAATAATACAAGGGTTTTCAATAAACAATAATATTTACTTGGTGTGCATTATTTAAACAGAGTATTTTGCTAGGACTTGCTGGAGTTTTCAGTAGTTTTATCTTGTAAATCTCTTGTATCAGTTTCAAGCCAAAGTCATGTTTCCACATGAAATACTAATATTCTCATTTTACACTAGTGGGCAGACTGCGTTTCAACAAGCTGCAACTTGCTGTCAAACGTAGCTCGCATTGCTGGGGAAACGCTACATTTTTAGGTCAACATTTGAAAGCAAAACAGCCATTGAGCATCTCTGTGCAATAGAGGATCAGCGGATGGTCACCTTCCCTTCGCTTCCCTTAAACTACACAGCATACTTATTAATCCTTATACACATTGAGAATTCAAGGCTTACTAGGAGATACTCCTTAATAAGGGACTACTCTGCGCAAATCTATACACAGATTGAAGTTTGAAGATTGAACGCAGAAGTTCTTTGACTCTGCTCTTGATTTAGATAATAGAGGAACAGATAGGAAACAGAAACCGAGATTTGCAAAAGAACTGTTAAGTGATGAAACGTGTTTTTTCAAAAAAATTCAATCCTTTAGGTCTTCGGTCCTGTTTCCTCAAATTTGTTGCTACCATGGACATCGGAACAGGGGGGACTTAGCTCCGAGTCAGACCACCTGGTAGGCTGCTGAAAAGCCAGGAAGGCCTGGGAACCTTTGTATCTCGGTGAAATGAAAGACCTTTTCCCATCCAGCCACCCGTAATTGCTCAGTGTATTTCCTGGCGATCGCAAAGGAAATGAGTTGCTGCTCAGTTCACTAGAGCCCTGTTCTATAGTTGACTTTAAAAAAAAAAAAAAAATCAATGGGGAGGGGAAAAAAGTATAAAAGAGTAGTTAAGCAAAATGGGTTACTGGACTTAAAGAAACTTGGATCTAATTCCTACCTCACTTTTAGTTTCCCATACGGTTTTGCGCATATGCATTTAACCTGTGCTACCACAGCTGCTCACTGTTTCACCTGTTTCTTAGATGTATTAACACCATTAATGACTGTGACCTCCTCCGATATTTCAGTGGAGAGTACCATCTATACCTTTATGTCCCACCCTACATCCACTCACATGCCTTCCACTACTGGTTTGTATCTTTTCTGCTACTCAGATTTATTTTTTCAGAAAGGTGTATTCCAGAACACAGCCACACAGCAGCTTCCTAACAGTTAAGACTACAAGTGCTTTTCCGTAAGAAAGAACACCTGCAATCTCTTTAAAACTTGCAGGAGAAGTACACAACACTAAGTTGGCATGTGCTGGAATTAAACCAGGGATGTATTTGGTTTTAGAAGCCCAATAAAGTTTCCAAGGCACGAGAGAAAGCAAGCAGACCTTTAGAAAAGTCAAGCGGTTAGTAATTTACTTCCTGCCGTGGGACCAATTTTTATCAACTTCCTTTGCCATCAATCAGTTCCCATCTTTTATGGGAACTTTATTATCACAGCTCATTTTTAACCTGGTCTTTGCAATATTTCCCAAGAGTGGTCCCTTGTAACTTAAAAACCTTTGACCAAATTGGAAATTAATAAGACACCATTTATCAGTTTTCTGCAAGTGAGAACTAAATTTGCAAATGAGAATACTTAGGAAATTTGGACATCTAAAATGGAATTAATTTCTGTGCATTTTTTAATATGGCATATATTGAAAGACTTCTTTTTAGATGTGCTATTGCTAAACTCATGGAGGACTCCTTCACTACTATAAACCAAATAAAGATTTTTAAATGGTACATGGCTACTCCTCTGAAGTATCTTCACATGATGGCACGTAGGAAGAGACTATTATTTTGTAATTAATGTAATTATAATCTAATTTATTTAATCTGGTTTTAGGAGACAAGAAACTTCTGACAAGCAATACTTTTGATAGGACCTGGGCACCAATCACTTGATAATTCCTCAAGTGTTTGAGTAAAGTATCAGGCACAAAACTGTGTTAGACTGAAATCTGGCCTGTTGTCACACATTAATTATTAGTAGCTTGTGATGGGAGTAATGAGAGGAGAAGAAAGGGAAAGAGGGAAACAATGAAAGAACATTAGGGAATGAAAAGACATAGCGGTAACTCAGAAAATATTAAAATTATAGTAAAATGTTCACAAAAGGGAAAAAAAAATGTTAGAAAATGTGAATGTGTTTAGTTAAATCTAACAAGTAACTTAAACCATGTCCTTGGAGGCACCAATCACATCCCATCCTCTTCAGCAACAACTCAGTTTCAATGGTAGATTCTGGTGTTTATTTTTGGTGGAAGGATTTTCTCTAATTGCTATAAAAAATTTGCAACAAATTTAATTTGAGGAACACATGATCCTTCTGCCGCTGTAGTATCAAGAACGTCAGCCACAAAGAACTGATTTCATACACAAGGAAACTGGCACAGTGGAGCACGGGTGACAGGAAAGTGCAATAAATAATTAAAGATTAGTTTAGCTTCCCTTCTCTCCTGGTAAGTGGACAATTTCGCTCCCTTAGTTAACCACACAGAGCTGAGTAAATGGGCGGCTCTACATCCTGCATTGTTTAACGACAAGTAATATACATGCAATCTAGAGTCCCAATGTGAAGAACAGACACCATTGCACGGGTGCCTATAAGTTTTGGATCTGTCTCATTGTCTGAAGGAGGAAGGTGATGAAAACAGTTTTAATTTGTTTGCATCAGTTATTTTTCAGTTGATTAATTGATAAAATCAGAATTAGATTTTTTACAAATGCCTTTCAATTAGTTGGAAAGATTTCCAGTAGAAAATTATGATTTTTAAGATTGATCAGAGCTCAGTTCATCCAGGCTGCTTCTGCGGTCTGTACTGCTGTCAAGAATAAAGGAGTTTTTCAAACCACTATACAGCTAAGAATAGACCTGTCTTTCTTGGTTCCCCTAGTTATAGCAACTTCTGAAGTACAAATACAGCTGATCCAGCAAAACATTAAAAGCTGCTTCCCTGCTTCCTTCTCTCACGCAGAGTTGGGATTAATTCAATTAGTTTAAGTATTTTTAGTACACATGCAATATTTTAGATTTACTTTAGTCATCTAATAGTGAATATAATCTACAGATACTACTGCCAGATTCAACCACAGCTCTCATTTGCCTATCTCATAAATTAAAAGTCACAACACAAAAGGACCGGCGCATGAAGTTACCCACTCTCTCCAACTCCCCTGCTCCTTTACAGGCTCAAAGAATTTATAGGACAACCGGGGAAAAAAATGGCGACCAAAGCATTCAGAGCAGGAAGGGAGGAATGGCTATTTTACACTTCAACAATCTTCTAGTCTTCAATTTCTTATAGATAAACCCACCATAGCTGAACAAGCACCCCTCCCTTAAGAACCACCAAAGCGTGCATATGTTACTACACTTGGCTACTCATAAGGATAGTCCAACCTTATCCCACCTGCTTATCAGTATTAATTTGGTCACACCAAAATGAGGATAGCGATTTTCTTGGGGCAAGAAGCTTGTCTATACTTGTACTGATAAGAATCTAGCTTAGTTTTAGGCTTTAACAAAATGAGGAAAATACAACGATGACACTGAAATACACACTGAAAACCTAAATTCCATTATTTTACAATAATTGAAGAGTGTGTTTGTCATCTTTTTTTTTTTCTCATATGGTAGCAGATAGACAATAGTAAGAAAAAGACATACTTTGGAAAGACTTACTTAGTACTTCAGAATAATTAAGATTAATGGAAGGCTTCCAAACTAGCTCGCTAATGTATCATGCACAGCCTATTAAGCTTGACACAGTAAGCTTTTTCTCATGGCCTTGACTGCAATGACTATTTAATGTATCTGGTGTGTGCTGTCCCCTAGGACCACAAAATCGACTTTATAAACTGTTAGGACAAACACTGACGTGCATCTAACTTTGTTTATCGCTGAAGCCAGGCCAAACAGTGCTAATTGGAGTTCTTCTGCTAAACAATGTTTACACGCTAATTAGTCCACTTCCTAAACTAAATGTTCCAAGAAAAACTAAGAATATATGGCAAACTGCCACTAAGTTGCAGTCTCATCAAGTATGTTACTTCGCAGACAAACACGGACAGGTAACAAATGGTAAATTCAAAAGGATGAACCAATGTATGTGGCTAAACAACGTAAAGAACATCTCCAGTATCTGAGAAAGGAGCGCACTTCTACAGTTTTAATTGAGATGGAACCAAAACATTCAACTCCTAACAGTGGAGAAAAGTACACTGTTGTACACAACGAGATAGAATGGCAAGGGTGAGAGTCTCTCCAAGAAAATAACATGCTGTATTTTGATTGCAAATGCACTACACTTCTATTATTAATAGTTTGGATTACTAAGAAGAAAACTGAAGAGTTGTAGTGCATTTGTCGACCAAACAATTTAGAAAGCTAAATCATTCAGATCTTTGAAGACAGCAAATTGAACCATTCAAGAGACAAACAAAATCTGGTTGTGTTTTACAGACCAACAGCAAGTCCATTTTGCAGGGGGGTGAGGAAATGAGGCTGAAAAAAAAGGACTAAAACTTCAATAAAGGCAAATGCCCCTGCAGACAGGTAGCTCCTGGGCAAAGAGAGGACAGGAGGATGAGATGAAGAAGAAGAGAAGCCACTGAGAGGGAGACAAGGCTACAAGATCCCAGTAAGGAAGTAAGGAAGGAGGGGGAGAACGGTCTCAAGCAGAATCTCCCCCTCTCCTTTCCAGGATGGCTTTGGTTATGAGAGAGTGGTCTCCAGAATATACCTGGTTTTGTTCACCCTGCATATGATCAAGTATTTTTTATTATGTATGACATAATAATTTAAAAAGAGAGTTAAAACATTCAGATATGAAGGTTTTCTGTGCTTTTTTTTTTCTTCTCAGATAAGTCACGGGTTACTTGCACAAAAAACATGGTAAAGTGTTTTCACGCATCAGCCTCAATTCCAAGAAAGTTCTTCAGAGCATGAGCAGCCAGTGCAAGGCCGAGTACAAAAGGATCTGGATCTCTAGACGCTACTGCGTTATCAGTATCACTGGTAATCAGAAATGCCTTTTGCTCTGCTTAATGAAAGGAGGAAAAACTCTTGACCTGGAATTTCAAGCTAACTTTGCAATTTTTGTCTTCTGACCCCATAGTCTCTGACCTGCGTTTCATTTCACTCTGGTGCTGAAAGACTTCCTCGCACGGTTACAGCTGACTGCCAGACATGCAGTCTGATCTGGTCCGGATCTTCAGAAACCTTATCTCCAGCCAGCAACTTCCTCTGCAACTACAAAGGAGACCTGGACCATGGCTGACTCCCTGCTGTACCTCCAAATGGGAGCAAAATCCACGAGCATGCCTAACTGGTCCCAGACACCTCTGGAGGCCCATGACTTCATCTCCCTGCCCCACGGGGTGGCCTCTTGCTCACAAACCTGGGGCTAAAAGGGGCTCCATCCCACCATCCGTGCCACTCTAGAAAAATTGGCGGTTTCTCCTCCCCGCAGCTTGATCTTTTCTAAACCACAGGATCTTCATGTGATCTTTCCTAAATCACACATTCCCACTTCTGGAGCTGCTTTCTTGTTTAGTTCATTGGTTTCGCAGTTACCAAAAACCAAGGGCACAGTATTCCTTAGAGATATACTCATAAGAAAACAATCACTACCAACAGTTCAGCACTGTCTAAAGCAAGCAAACAGCTCATAAGCTATTAAAACCGTTCCTTCAAAACCTTCAACTGAAAACACCAGTAATTTCACTTATTTATTAACAGGTTCTTATATCAATCCACGTTTTCTCTTTAATTCAATTCTTAATCTCCAGTCTCATTAAAGGAATAAATTGCCTTTCCAACGACGGGGAAACCCATGCAGAAGCCAAGGCTACTTAGTTAATTCACAGACACATCACATTGCTGATAGAGGAAAACACAGTGTCTGCAGCTTTGTTTATGCTTGCAGATGCCAAAGGATACACTCAAAAGGTACGCGTAATCAGTAACCCGCAAAGTATAATTAAGAATAAAGGACAATGCTCCAGACACGGTATATATTACAAACGTAATCGGCTTCAGAAGACTTCTTTCTTAAAACATGAAAACCTTGAAAACATTCGTGCCCTCGATATAACTGAATTTGTCACGTAAGTTTTAAGATTTCTCCCATGATTGAAAATTATTATTTTTGTGCCATTTTTTGTAAAGCAAGAACATTGTTTGGCTTGTACATGAGTTGGAAAAAATACTTTAAAATTCACACTGTTACTGTTGAGGATTCAATATTCCTAGAGAAGTAGTAGTTGTGCACAAATCAGAATGTCAACTAAGAAGCAGGACGGGGACTATTTCAAGGTAGAATACACTCAAAGTGAACAGTGAGTTCTACGTTAGCATAATTTTGGAAAAAAAAATAGAAGTAATAAAGATTTACCAACAAAATACAGCACCTTTTAAACACTCAGGGTGTGATTTTCAGAATCCCTTTGCCCACCGTAATACTTTTGGAAAAGCAACATTGCTAGCAGAGAATAAGAGCAACTAAAAAGAATAGTAAAGCTGTCAGCAGCTTCGTTCTTATTCAGGCCACTGTGATTTCTGTCCTTAAGAACACATCTTCACTGATGAGAGAAACAAAAANACAAAAAAAAAAAAAAAAAAGAAAGTTAAGAATGACTGTACATGCTAAATAACCCCAAGCTCTGGAAGTGAAGCAGCACGCATCTCATCTTACTTCACCTCACAGCAAACACTCCCTACCACCAAAGTCTGTGATCATTACAGGTGAACAGCCTGCTGCAAATTTTGGGTGTGATATGAGTCAGACACAGGCCCTGAGAGCCTTTCCACCAAGCTCGGTAGGTCCTGCCTCTCTCCCACACTGGTGCTTTTGGAGCTCCAAGCAGCTTCTCACACCACTTCATAGCAAAGGTTGCGTTTCAGTAGACAGCACCTCACCTCTCCTGATACGCATGAACCTCTTCATGATACCCACAGGGACGATGGCAGGTATGGAAAAATGATCCCAATGAGGTATTCCTCAACTTTGAACTTTGCCTCGGGCATGGCAATGAGTGTTTTGAACTTTTAAAAGCAAATTAAGAGAATACGGACTGCTTTAACTCTCTCTCCTCTCAGGCTTGTCTACAAAGACATTAATGGCTACGCTAATCCTGTTCGGACACTTGTATTCTTACCCTCTTCTGCTTGTATTTTGTACACAGCGAAAACAGAAAAAAGGGGACTCTTCATCCTGGCATGCAAGTGTCCTCATGAGGAGCTACCCTGGGATAGCCACCACAGGATCAAAGAACTTCCTTAGAGGATAAAGCCTTTATCTCCACTGCTCATTTGTTCCTTTCCTGTTAACTTGAAACGAAAAGGAAAGCTAACACCAGCAGTTCTTCTGACTGCTAGTTTGGGAACCGCTGGACAGCTCAGGGACTGTTACATCTATCATGAAAATTTTCTTTCTCATAAGATAACACAACATTCTATGATTAAGTCATGTAGTTTCTGGGCCAAATTCACCCACGGCTTTCAGCACAGACCCAGTAAAACAAAAACATCTGGGCGCATAAAACAAAGTCTAGAAATTAGCCTTCCAAGTCTGAGAAATACTGATGTTTATCTCCTCATGCTATGGATCCAAACAGTTAAGAGAAATTTTTTAACAACTGCAATTTATTTTACAAATTCAGATTGTGGGAGAGACTTGCGCTTTTTTGCACTAAATTGAAAACCCAAGCAAACTAACAAAAAAAAACCCAACACCAAACAAATCAACCAAAAATGTATCTGTTACTTGTAGTGGAGAACAGCTACTGTTTCATTCCACTAAAAGAGAAGTCCGATTCTACCGTCAGCTGACAAGATATAGATTATTTCTCATCATTGCAGCTCGAATGCTGTAGATGTCATATCCTTCAGATTCCTCCTGCAACATCTGTCAAGAACAAAGACATTTACTAACACAGAACAGGATTTGCTTAGCTGGGCCTTAAGCTAATAGAAGTCCGGAATTGTAAACAGGCAGTGCTTTAGGACAAAACATGTCAAAAGAGCAGAATTTAAACAATGACATGTAAGGAAAAATGAAAATCCAATCACTTGCAATTAGACTCAAAACATGTTTAGTCCTCGTTGCCCCCCGCTAATAGCTACAATAAATGCAAGGCATAAAAGCGTCTCTTTAGCAACTGTAAAAAGTAACATTTAATAGAGGGGAAGCCTTATTTGGTGCAATGGGTACAAAGTAAGGAAGGGAGAAAAACGTTCCATGACCTAAATAACAGGTTATTGCTTCAACTGCCAATGGAATTTAAAAAGTGCCTAAACATTAGTTATTTGCATAGGAAGCATTCTCATGGTTTCGAGCTGCCTGTAATTTCAAAGCAACCGAGAGCCGTATGTATGTAGCTCTGGCAGTAGGTTTACGTGAAAACTCTGTGTTGGTGTTCCCTGGCATTCGCTGGTGCAGGCTGATGCTAAAGAACAAGTAATGTGCTCCAACTAATCTCATACTTTCTTCAAATATTCAGCCCGGTTTTAACTTTTTTATTTCTGCTAGCCGCAAGCAACAGTAGCGGGCAGCTGGGATCCAATTTTCTTTTTTTAATTAAGTACAGAAAATGCTGTACGTTCAAGCAGAAAAATAACAGTGCTTTAAATAAAAAATATTGTTATATTTAATAATCTAATTGGTAAGGTCAGCAGTAAAAAAAAAAGTATTCACAAAGTGAAAATGCTCCTTCCATTCACATTACTTAAGGAGTGGATTAGATTAGAAAAATCAATGCTTTTTACTTTAATACTATTATGTTATGATCATTTCCTAAGGTTCTCTCTGTTGGCAAAAATAATGAGATTCAAAAGTACAAATAAATAAAACACAGTTAAAAAGATCTATATAAGTAATATCGCCATGAAGAGAAAAATCACATTCTGAAAAGATGTATCGTCAGGTCCATCTGCAAACAGGCCGAAATGTCCAAATCAACAGAAAAATGTATTCCAGAAGTTGACCTAACAAATTAATAGCCATCATCTCTACCATGAAACACAGTCCTAATTTATTCCTACCAGGTTCTTAAATAGCTGAATATCTCAAATATGAGAAATTCCACAAAAGCTACAGTAGCGGTAAATACGAAGTAATGCAGTAAATAAAAAATAGGATGCTTTACAAGGTATCATAAAAAGGGATTTCCATTCTCTGATTTGTTTTTGATGCAAGGCTTTCGCTGTCATTTAAAAGTGATAATGTAAAATTAAAATCGTTATTTTACTCTTCATCAAGTATATATTCAAGTATGTATATCCTATAGACCAGGAGGGAATCAATGTAACTAATACTTTTATTTTCCCAATACATAGTTTTTCTTACTGCCTTTTTCTCCATCCAGTCCAAGTCAGTGTGCTTGCTTTCTACACTGGGGTAGCTGTGTTTTCCTCTCTTGACAAATATACTAGTTCCATTAACACTTGCAGAGCAAGTACAACAGTCTTCTGTGTACCTTTACAATACGCATTGTCCATAAGCACTTGAGGAATTAAACAGTGAACTTTACCCTCGGGGCTGTGGCTGACTGGAAGGCAACGACTGGATACAGAATGTTTTTGCAAACAGGTCAATCAGGGAGGTTAAGAGAGCAGACAAAAAAAACCCAGATAGCTGAGAATAACCCTGCGACTCTGTTGCCAACTTGCACGAAACCCACAATATATTTTAATAGATGTCATTACTAAAATCTCTTGGTAGTCACATGCGCTGTGCCAAAACGGGCAACTTCATTTCTATGGCAACCAAAGCAATGCTGCTACCCACTTCTGCCATCACAAGTTCTTTTCCGTTTCTCCCTTTGTTGTAACTTTAATTCACTGGGTATTGCAGGGAGGGGGAAGGAGAAGCAGGGTGGCATCACTGCTTTTGTTACCGAAGGAACCACTTACCCATTTCAGAAAAGGATCTGAACAGTCAAAAGACAGAGATAATGTGAATTTAAACCACAATGACTTCGCTTTAATAGGCAGTAGGAAGAAGCAAGGAGGAAGTCATGAAGAGTAGAAATTGGAGGATAAGAAACAAAATTCAATGAAAGACCTTCAGAAAAAAAACAGAAAGATTTGATATATAACACAGCAACTATCAGTTCAAAACAAGAAACACCAGGAAAGGCAAATCTGGGAAGGAAGTGCAGAGGTGGGGAAGGGACAACAGTTAGTAAAGAAAGAAATGCAACTGAAGAAAATTTTGGGAGTGGGTAAAGGAATCAGAAAAAAAATAGAACCTGGAAAAATACCCACAGCCTTGAAATCTGGAACAAAATACTTAAAAATAAAAAAGGAAAAGAAACAAAAAACAAACAAAAAACCCCCAACCCCAGTCTTCAGCTTCCTGAATTGTATTTCTCAAAGTTGTGAGACCATTGACGTCTTTTGGTCTGGTTTCACCAGGAAATTAGGTCTACGTCATCACACCACATTCAAGGATAACTGAGCCAATACCATTCCTTCCGCTGGCTCACATACCCATATGCATCAGAAGAGCAGAGCTACGACGTTTCTGCACGTGCCATGACTGGAGGAGAGCGGAGAGAAGATAGAGACTCCATCAGCATCACCGCAAGGGAAAGTGTGGAGCACCTTCCCACCTTTCACCAGGTGTCTGAAACCTCCTGTGGCAAAGGCTTTTCCAATACTAAGAGCAAGAAGGTGATCAAAGTTCTCCCTCTAACTAGATATCCCTGCATCTGCCCCAAAGACATCGTTTCTCTACCATATCAATTACCTACTGGCGCTAACTCCAGTTAAGGTTTTTTCCCTGCTGATGGGGCATAATGTTTCTTTTCTGCAGTGGGTTCTGTGGTGTTTAATACACCGTAAGTTCAGCTACAGCCTTCCTGAAATTCAGTGGAAGAAGTCAGTCACCCAGGAAACAAACAAATCCACCAGAAGTTTCATTAGTTTTTGCAGCTTTATGGAACCACTTGTCTTAGCTCTGGGAGGAAAGGATTTTGATGTGAAAAAGCCGATTCTGTTGCCATGAATTATTTTCAAGATACTTTTTTTTTCCCCAATTTATCATTTATTGTCGCTTTTTAAGAATAACTATTTTGACTCAGTACCTCTCTCGTCACTAATCTATTAATTTGTAAAACCTCAGATAGCAAATGATTACTGGAAAAGGGGCAGAATCAGAGAAACCATACTCAAAGTAAAAAATTGAAAAGGAAAGGAAAATACAATAGAATTGGAAATTTCCTTACAAAGGTGTTTGATTTCGCCAGAAGTGACAAAATGAGAGGTAGCTAACATGAACAGGAAGGGTGGGACACACTAAGATGGAGAAATACAGTGCCAGGGAAAAGACAAGAGAAGCAGCACAATAAGAGAGGGAGGAAAAGCAGGCGAAAATTTGAAAGCATGAAGTCAACAGAATGAAGAAAGGTCAAGCTGGGAGCAACGGAGAAATTCAGCCGTTGAATAGGCCTGTGTTCACAAAAGGAGCAAGTCAGAAGGAAAAGCATCATTAGTGGTGGAAAAGGGCAAGTTGTGGTTCAGAGAAAAACAATTGAGAAAGATTTGGGGCAGAGGGGGGGGAACCCACACGGAGTTTGGTAAAGACTAACTCAAGTGAATGAACTGAAAGAGCATACAGGAGGTGCCATCCAGAGAACAGCAAGATGGCTCGAACAGGAAAAAAGGATTCCAGAAACACTGGAATCTAGTTGATTTTGACCTTGGAAACGGAGGACTTGTTTGGCATATTTGAGAAGAGTCTCAGATAACTTTAGGCATTAAAGAACAACTTGACCTCCTTTTACATGATGATTTTGTCCAATTTTTTTTCGGACTTACAAGAAGACAAAGTGTAAAGACTGACTGTGAAAGAAATGAGTTTTGAAATTAAAAAAAAAAACAACAACCAAACTTATGAACTTTGTATCAATACCGTAATTGTTGGCAACTGAAAGAATTCTGCCATTCCACTTTTTGCTTTGCAAGCAAACCTACTGATATGGACCATAAGCCGGAAAACAAATAGATTTTGAGTATGCGAGGGAAAAGCGAGCACAATGACAATCACACAATGCAATTACATTTATACGTACATAAAAATGCGGTCTCAGAATTACAGCACACACTGACGTTCAACAGCTACTGTCTGAGAAATAAAAGAAAATGTCCTTTCACCAGTAAACTGAGTATCTGAGATGATAGTTCTGAATAAACAATGCAACGCAAACATCAACCTTCATTACCAACTGCTAGGATTATTAAGCCATCCAAAACGCAGTTTGTAACTGTCTCTTCAACAGGATACAGGAAGAGCACTATCTTTTATGAATCAGTTGACAAAGGAAAAAAAGAAGGTTCCTGGCAAACATACCACTCTGTAAATCAAGGGAACACGCGCCTGAAAGGTCTCCCATTTCTTTAATGTATTTCTCTACAAGCCTTGCCTTTCTTACAGACCCAGACCACAATGACCATAACACAATTCCAACATAGCACATAACAGTAATTAATCTGCTCCCATAAATTGCCGCAGCCTTCTCTTCTGCATTTGGGATTATAACAATTCTCTGGCTTATCCCTGGAAACTGGTATCTTCTGGAAGAAAAAAAAAAAAGTAACAAGTACCAGTTTACAGCAGTCCTTACATCATAAGCAACGTTTTAAGAAGTGAAATTGCTCTTAAACACTACTGAATCTTTTGAGTGTGTCACCTTACCCCCATTTCACTGAAACCTGATGAACTGCATAAAGATATCAGGCTTTAGAGGCAGAGGACAAGACTGAGAAAACATGTATTATTCCCCAGAACAAAATGTTTAGTTATTTGTGAAAGAGGTAGTTGTAAAATTCTAACCCAATTAGTTCAGATATATCTTTTACACTACTTCAGAACTATTTCCTGATATCAGTGTATTGAATACATATTTTTAAGAAAACCAAAAGGAAAAAAGCAGATAGTAAAATAACTAACTAGCTAACTAAACAAGAGCAGAAGGTGAAGAAGTTGAGGAGATTCTTATGAAAAAGCTGCAATAAGAAGCTTGCAGCTAAGGTCTAATTAATACTTCTACATTTTTTTCTTGTGAACTGCAATATGGCACCAAACCACGTTTGAATTACAACCTGCTGCCATTTAGGTGGGCTTTCATCCTGGTAAGCTGTACAGCAGACACAAAGCCCTTGTGAGGATTTCACTTCACTATGAATTAGTGTCTAACATTGAGAACGCCTTTCATCATCGGCTTGTATTGCCTTCAGGTGCCTATAAATTCCTCTCAGTCTTTATGTAGCACTTGTCTATCAGACCATGTCATCAATTTTACTGCAGGCAAGAGGCAGACACACCTCTTCCTGAGACACAGACAACACAACAATTACCACAGCCACTTTTGAATTATCATTTCATATCAGCTCATTGCCAACTGCTAATCACCCACGACTCGCTATGGAAAACACGTCGCACTTTCCAGGCTCTCTTTACATCGCTGGCGCCGAGAGCTGTAAGGCTACGATGGTCTCATCACCACCAAGTGTACCACTGGCCCCACCGAACACATTAATGTGGCAACCATGTGCCTTCCTCTCTTTACTTCCACTAATATACAATAATAAACAAACTATATTCTGAGAGAAAGATTTTTTTATTATTATTATGACTTCATTACTCACGTATAGCCTATCTGAAAAAAACAAACACAACCAAACCCAGGCATTACACGCTATCAGAATAGAAATGAATAGCTAACAAATACTTATAAAATTATAAAATAACAATAGGGACTTTCAACTTTTTTGACCAAGTCTGTGCTGAACTTGCTTGTAAAATAAGTTGTTTCGTTAAAGAAGAGCTGACTGAAATTATGTCTTCTCTTCCGAACGTTGAAAAAATAATACATGAACACACCTATCCCTCCAGGGACAAGGCAAATCAAGAGATGAGGTGGGGAGTGCTTAATGTTGAAGGTCACCAACTTATTCTTCGTTACGGTCAAGAGAAATCTAAAGCTGCAACCGTCACCTCATAGCTGTGTGATTAAATGTGCTGGTGCTCAGCTCACTAGCTAGTATGAACGGTTGTTCATTCATACCACCCCTACCAACTACCGACTGAGATTCCTCACTTAGGCAGAACAATCAACCAAAACATTGTCTCCCTCAAGATGTCATCATTCACATTTCAGGGCCTAATTATGATCCCAGTTAAAATCTGCACTTCCACTGACAAACAATCACTCAGGTCCTAGACCTGAATCCTAAATTTGACACTGCACACAGATGTATTCCAGTTAAAGATGAGTATTTTTCAGTTTAACTTTCACCACTGGTGAAGGCAACTGAGGTAGGCCACAAGCATAGATAAAATTAAACCAATAGACCTACGCCAGAATGAGAGCCTAAATACAGGGGACTATAAAGACAAACCTTCCCACACATTTGAAAACTAAAATGTATCCTGTACAATGTAGGAAGCAGTGTCCTCAAATTAATTTTAAGACTCATTAGCGGAGTTGAGTGAGGAAGGCAGAGACCTGAAGAAAAGGCTTAATTTCTCAGGGTTGTATTTTACATTTTTCAGAATTTAAATTAAATTTGTCTAAAGAATTTTCCACCCCAAAAGGGACAATGAGAACAATGGCATGTTCCTGTGCAAGAGCCCAGAAACACTTCTCACAGGCTGCAAGACTCAAACCTCAGGTGCCAGCAGCAGGTCCAGGTCTTTACAACTTGATAAAAGCACAGAAAAACACCGAAAATCTATTGGAGTTACTGAGTCTCAGCGAAGTTTCTCCCCTTCCTCTGAAGCACGGTGATTGACCTTGTCAGTCCTAACTCACTGCAAATAACCCCAAGTAAAATGAGTTCAGTTAAACCACCTTCACAGCTCAAGTTATGATGCTTGCTTTGGCACAGGAGAACCCACACGTAATTCAGTTACTCCATCCCAGCAGCAACTCCTAGCTCAGGGGTAGGAAAGTCACACAACCTGCTAACTCCAGGCTTGTAACTGCCAATCCATACTTGTATTGCATACAGTATTGTATTGCTGTAGTCATGAGATGCAGCTAATTTGTCCTGCCAAGAATCTTTTTTCTGTATCATGTAGAAGTATTTCAAGGCACCAAGTTCAATGCAGTCTACTTCTCTTGTTTTAGTAGAGACTGTGTCCCCTGCGGCGATGGAGCATCCTGCTGCTTTTCCATCGCCTGAAGAGCATGGTCCAGCAGCAATTCCTCTCCAGGTCCCCATGGCATGAGGGGACAAACGCAAACCATCAAATTATTCTTACGGAACAATTCAGTCTTCAAACTGTTAAATCTCATCCAAATGTGTATTTTGCTTGTCACTCCTTTTATTCTGTTTTCATAGGAAGGAAGTAATGATAAACAAATTACTGCACAAAAGCATGTGAGCTCTGGCAGGCAGTTTCAAAGCTATTGACAAAAACCAGTCTATTCACTGCAATCGTCCTACTTTTACAATCTCTCTCTCTGATCAGGATGCAGAGGACTAATTCAATAGTTCGTAATGGAAAAATACCTAGTGGGCGTGTTTGATTTCCGGAGACAATGGTTTGCCATGCGGAGCTTTTCTCTACCTCTATCCCTCTATTCCCCCCCCACCTTTTTGTTTTCTTTTCCTCATTTTTTTTTTTACTTTTTTTTTTTTAAGATCTGAACAATTTGCTTTGAAATACCATAGTAATACTTCACTTCCACAAATCCTACTTAATAAAAAAAAATAAAAGAGAAAGAAAAAAAAAGTTGGGGGATGGGGAGAAGCTTTTCAGTAAGGCTGGGACCCTACTAAGTCCTACTTAATCGGGGCAGGCTGCTTCCCACAGACAAGTCCACATTATGCGGACCACATATGGTAATGAATGTCAAAATATATCCTGTATTGTCATTTGTTAATCAGTTCAAAGAAGATCAGGTCTAAGGCAGGACCCTAAATTGGAGTATTTCAAAATTCTTTCTGGAGTAACAGGCTAAATGCAGTAGAGCATGCAATAAATGCTGCTGAGTTCACAGCAATTCATACGCTAACCGAAGACCGAGTCCCTGGCAATAGCAAGTTAATTTGCTCCCTGCTCTTCAAACTAGGACAAGGCTTTTCATACATGAGCCACCCGGCACATAAAAAGAGCATGTGAAAACTCACAGCAAATATTGCATCGTCCAGGGTTTTCGTCTCACAATAGCACTGGCCACAATTATAGTTTCAGTACCATTCACAGACCTTCGACAAAGAAAAATTTCATGTTTTAAACAAAGCTATTTCAGTTAGGGTTTACAACCTCATCAAAACAGCACCCTCATTGTCCTCTTCATCAATATTGTTTATTAAGAATGGAAGAACTATCTCATGCAGCTTAATTATCAGTATTTCCCTTTGGCTTCCAAAGGTGTGCGCCTGTTTTCTTTTGCAACTGAACTTCATTGAGGTAGTAGCCTGACATTTAAGAGATATTACAGGTCTGAGCCCAAATCAGGCGGCCTCTCTTGTGTTTCTGAANTTTTTTTTTTTTTTTTTTTTTTCAACCTTTCCACCCCTTCTGTGGCACCTTGATGCTCTTCCAATTAAAGTCTATTTCTAGCCATAGCCTGTGCTTTTCTCGGCTCTCCAGGACACATTCTCTGAAAGGTGTTCCTGAGCCCTTTCAGTGACAAACATTCTGTACCAAGTGAGCCCTCTCCTCTCCAGAGGGATTGCTACCCCAGAGACTCCAGGCTCACCGATGGGGATGGGCAGGCAGAAAAGGGTGAAAAGGTGAGTGAATACAATTGAAACGAAAGAATTCTGGCGGTACCAAGCCATCGCATTCCCACCAACCTGGCAATCTTCACAGCATGTCAGTTATAAACACTGAAGACATAAGGGGGAACCGTCATGCTGAAAGGCAGAATTTTTGGAGGGGAATTGGGCATAGTTTTGAAGTTGTCTTCCTTCCCACAATCATCACAGATCACCAGTGAGAGTCTAAGACTGGGAAAGGAGTATATGTATTGTTTCTTTCTTCCTTTTTGAACAGAGAAATCTGATTTGAATTTGGGGGTTCACGTTAATCTACTAACTGTTACAACAGAAGTGTTCCTTTAAAAAAAGAAATTATTGTCTGCAGATTTTCTACCCAAAGCACATTAGCTTAATGCTTCTTACTGAATTCACACAAGTTAGCAACTAATGTCAACATCTGAGTATTGACCATTAAGCTTTATAATTCACGTTTACAATTTATCAAAACTAAGAAGTTAAATCCCATCATATTCTAAGCAAAAAGACTAAAAATTTGGTACTTTAAAATTCAAACCATGCTCCCAAATCCAAGATAATACAGCACATTCAGCAGAGTGGTGGCTATGCAGGCATTTCCACAGCATTACCTGTGGGATTTTAGACAATTTTATGTGGATGGAAACCTGTTTTGGCTGTATAGTATTCATTAGAGCAAATATTGGAACAGACCAGCCTATGGGCCTGAAAAATGACCTGTATTCAATTGCATATAGAGATTCTAAAGAGGGAAGAACCACCCTTTTCTTTTAATATCATCAGTTTTATATGCATGGTAGAATTGTAATACTATAATCTTACGTTTCAAAGTACAGAACAACCTGCACAATCTCAGGAATGATTTCCTTTCCGCGGGTAATGTTACGTGAGAAGTCAGGTGCATATTGGAAGGGCATGGATAATTAGAACTCAGTAACCACAACACAGAATGTGTGCAACTCCATTGGAAAAAGATACGAAAAGAAAGAATTACCACTGACAAGGAAATTACTATCTTCTTAATTTCTTTTTCTTTTTTTTTTTTTAAATAGACAACATACAATAATCAACTTTCAATTTCCATGAAGCAAGTAACTCTCTCTCAAAAAAAAAAAAATTCTGAACATCCTACATATAAAAGAAAGATACACATGCCCATGAGTTAACATTTTGAAGGTTTCCCTTGAAATCTATCTCACAAAGTACTGGCTACTCCTTATTTTACCCAGTACTTTTTAAGTTGAAAACCTCCAACGACATTTCATCGTACTGTCAGCACCTGCTGCCCCTGTGACCAGTAAGCAAAGAACAGAGCTCTTAACTCATAATTCAGATCTAAGTTTTAAGCCAATTCTGCAAGAGACGGGAAGCTGACAACAACTTGGGGCTTATCACCTCTTACGCCACAGGAGCTTTAACTTGCAATTGCATCAATGAGCAGCTTTGCAGTTGAGCACACAGTTAACTTGGATTTCTCTCCTCCAAATCCCCCTGCACTGCAAAACCAGGGAATTGACCCATAATTATTCTTCTACAGAATACCACAAACCAGTGTTATGGTACAAATCCAAAAATGACCAGAATGAAGAGGTTTCTTTCCATTCTCTCCAGATGCTGCCCCAAAAAACAAGAAACAGAACTCAGCCCTTCACAACGTAAGAGACACTGGTTAGGTGGACCTTTGGAAGTTTAGCTCTGAGAACCCAGCGGTTAATATTTTTATTAACACCTAGGACTGCCACAAGTGAGAAGACTGCAAGTATAATGTAGGACCAGAAAGACTGCTGAAATTAGCCCCATCATTTTATGCTCTGATCAACAGGAGATGGCCTGCTGCTATGAGTACTGCAAGTGGAATAAATTACGCCCTTCTGAAATTAAAAGAGGATACCAGTAATAGATCATTAAAAATGTAGACGACAGATGGACAGAATGGTTGAAACAGTACTAAGGCGCAATGCTAGGGACTCCTTGGGTTATATTTTGAGATTATCTTTGTGCTCTAAATTATATATATATTTAAGATTATAGTAACTGCAGCTAGCAAAAATTTAATTTATGTTTACAATGAATTGTGACACAGAGGAAAAAACAGGACACATGGCAAAATTATTTAATCTACCAGTGGAGATAACAGCATCAGGTGTAATATGGAACAAGCTACCTGCCATTTTGAACTCTATTTTTTGAAACTATGGTGACAGCAGAAGTGGAGATACCCCAATGCAGCACACCAGTATCGATCATTGGATTCATGGGAGCACAAGACTAGCCCTCAGGATTGCTGCTTCTTTGATCTTAAAGAAAGTCACACATCATTTTCTGGGAAACAGTTTCACTTGATACTGGTCTCTCTCTTCACATTAGCTGAAACAGACTGCTGACTTCATTACCAGAAGAAAAAGTAATTTTCTTTACGCCACACTATTTCCAGATTGATTTTCACACCCACTTTGCCAAGAAATCAAAAGTTCAGAGCTCCTGCAATCCCCTTTGTCTTTGCTCTCCAAACATGCACGCATATACACACCATTAGAGGACCTTTTGCGCTTTTGCAGCTTTTCTTTGTTTCAACAACAATCTGAATGGAGAAAAAACAAAGCCCTCTCCTCTTTCACCGCTCTTCCCCCCCCTAAATGATCTACTTTTAATCACAACTAACGCTTAAAACAGACATTAGAAAGGAGAGGCTACCCCTTTATAATTACGGAGCTTGATAATTACCTGGTGGCTTGTAACAGACCCGTTCTCAATGCATCTTCCTTCCTCTCTCCCTT
This sequence comes from Anarhynchus alexandrinus, assembly GCA_008711295.1. Classification (NCBI taxonomy): domain Eukaryota; kingdom Metazoa; phylum Chordata; class Aves; order Charadriiformes; family Charadriidae; genus Anarhynchus; species Anarhynchus alexandrinus. The sequence goes on along the minus strand of VUYV01000087.1, from coordinate 2,447,242 downwards.
GATAATGTAATCTAATCTCCTGGCTATGCTTTCATCTGGCATTCAATGCTGCACGTTGTTTATCAAACAACAATCTGTTCTTAGGTAATGACAGAACAAAGGCAAGGAAGAGCAACTTCAGTAATACTACAGCACTTACCACTTCAAAAGTAACTGCATCGGTATAATTTACATTGCCCGTGTGCTTTTTTCCTTCTTTTAAATCTAGTATTATCTCCTCTATGCGAGACTGTGACCTACCTTCACCCTTTTACTGGACTTTCTATATATTTACACATTAGAGAAGCTAATGTGAAAAACGTCAACAGTGGAAGTCAAAACTAAAAACATAGATCCCAAATAGAGAAAGCTGAGATATGCCATGTGTGTCTTCATATTTGAAAGAATAGGCATATTCTATGACAAGAAAATCATGTGCTTTATGTTACTGAACTATCACAAAGTCTTACCAATAATGTGTAATGATTTTTTTTTAAAAAAAACCCCACATTTTACTCTCTCAATAGCACACAGAAATTCTGGTAAGACTTTAAACACAAGTTAAATTTCTCAAACTTCTATACCTTAAAATGGAAGAGAGGTCAGGTTGCAGAAGTTTCTGCCTCGGATTTTCTGAGGCCAATGATCCTGTTTCCTAAGGATGTTTGTACTCCATATTCCCTATGTGCCTTAACTTTCAGTAGCTCTTCACATCCACAAATCGGAACAGGATGATCTCTGCAACATCCCACCTGTGCTATGTTCAAGACACAGTTCTGATGTCAGGAAGGACCAGGGTCCCAAGCCCTAATATTTTGACAGTTTACAACTACAAGGACTATAAATAGTAACACAGTATTAAAAATAGACCTGCCATCAGCAATTAGCAACCTGGTATCAAATCAGTCTGTATTTCTGTCTCTGATTGAAAACACTGTCCTGGGGACAGGTGAATCAGGTCAACTCCAGAACTAAAGTCAGGGAAAAAGGAGCAACAGCACTGCAAGTGTGGGATTGGTATATTCTTCCATAATTCATCAGGTAAGACATCCATTCCCTGAAGCCCTGAGTTACCTAATGACACTAAGTTAACCAAAATTATAAAAAAAAAGAAGAAAAAAAGAGACATAAAAGGCTCACATTTTTTTCCTGAAAACCTTTGCTTACTTAGTGAAGTAAAAAAAAAAGCAAATGAAGTCGTGTAAAAAGTAATTATTATCCTTCATCACAATATGATTTCAGAGGCCTTTATAATAATGCTCTTTGCAGACATTCACATAGTTATAAGGAAGCTCGTGAGGACAAGCTAAAAAGAGTTATGTCAAAGCTTTGCTGAAAGAACAGAAAACTGTTCTGATTCTCCAGAAAGAGGAAAGGCCTCAGGATCTAGTTATCCAACTAAATTAACACTTAAATAACTCACAGAATATATTTTTCATTGACAGTAATTTTTGCAAAAACCCAAAGCACTTCAGATAGGAATGTGTGAGAAAACATTTTTTAGAAAGCCACTTCTGTGATAAAGCAGCAGTTACGAAGCCATTCCTGAAGCACATAAAGAGCGAGCTGTAGAACTATGAGCCGGTTTCTTTAATGCCAGCGCTTAACCCGAGAGCTTTTACTGACTCAAAGACATTGCGCCTCTGGCAATCTTGCGAGAAAAGTAGGGCACTTGGTTTCCCCTCCGATGCTCCCCCCATGCGCAAAGGAAGTTGTTATGACACAGACCAGGTGTGGAGCCTTGACTCAACAGCCACGCACGACTTCCCATTATATACCTATCACTTATGGGACCATTTATACTGTCTTCCGCCACGAGGTTAGGCCGGAGGTGAAAGAAGCCGTGCCACATCCTATCAATCCGGCAGCGTGCACACAAAACCTGTCTCTTTGCATTTGTTATGTGAAGAGACCCTATACGTGCTGTCCCTTCCCGTGCGTTCCTGCTCTGGCCTCTTCTGCTTCAGGGAAAGAAAAAGGAAAAAAAAGAAATTAAAANAAAAAAAAAAAGAAAAGGGCACTCTAAGGAGCATTTAAATAAACAGAATAGATCCTAACCAAAGGAAAAGTTTCACCGGCATGCTAACCATTTAATTTCCTCCCAATCACTTGCGTAACAGCAGTGAATAAATTAGATGGATTTAGGTTGTTTCTAATGGTATTTATTTTTAAGTGGTTACACTGCCCTATCATGATGGCAACAACAGTGCTGTAATTGGGCCTTAACAGCTTTTGCACCTGAACCTTCCAGTAAAATCCTTTCACAGCAATTCCACTTATATCCCCCCAGCAAAACACTGGGTCATGAGAAGATAACCAGGATAATTCACAAGTTACTTCAGGTACCAATTAATGCAACCCTCAGACTAAATACAGACCCATTTCTCCACACCATGTCAAGAGCAACACTACTGTTGTTGCCACCGTACTGTCCCCTGGTACCCAGTCTGGCTCATTCAGATCTGGCTTATCTCTGTGCAGCCCAATGTCAGGTCAGACAAACACACCGATTCTCCTCCTTTTAAGTCATCTGGTTCTCCAGTTGAAAAGCGCTTCTCCAACTAGTGCAGATAACAAAACAGTTTCTACAAGAAGCACTGCCAACCCATTTGAATCTCAAAAATGCTGTAATTATTTATTATCTACCCATTTTTCACCGCACGCTGGTTGCTACCAATAAAAAGCTAAATTTTGGAGCAGTTGCAAGTGTTAAAATACTGTGCACCTGTTTTTGCATCTAAACCTCTGCTGTTGTAGCAGCCTCAGCTTTAATTCAGTCCTGGGCAGAGCTGATGAGGGTGGGGAAGGCAGGATGCACCCTGCAAGGACTCCACAGCTGCAGAGTCAAAGGGGAGGGAGGAGGAGAAGAACCCAGAGCGCGTCTTCAGCTCCCTTCCATAATTCTGTAATTAAAAAAATCTCTTAGTAATGAAACAATTTCCACGAATGTCACCTAACCAGCAAATTACCGCTACTCCTCGTAACCTATACCACTGCCAATAATTCTTGGTAAGCACAAAGGTTAACAAACCTGCAATCCTTACTGGATAGCTCTTGTAAAAATGACAAACCGTGAGTGAATCATAGCTTTATTAACCACCAATTACCCCAGTCTATAAGAAAACTGCCATAATTAACCTTCCCATTGCTCTTTCCCACCTTTCTTACCTTTTGTAATAAAATCTTAGCACGGTTTCTACTTCTATTTTACCATAAAAGAGTCGTGCTATGATTTTACTACAAGAGACACACAATTTAACTATCAGTTAAAGTGTATGTTTTAAAAAAATTAAAATTGAGGGTATTTTCTCCGTTTTCTAAGAAAGTACTGTAACAGCTGAATAGCTGAATAAGGAAAGGTTATTTTAACCTCCAAGGGCTATTGTTCCTTTTTTTTCTCCCCAAAATTGTCTGGAGCCAGCCAACACAAGGCTGCTGTGCCCTGGGCTAGAATGGAAAGGGCGGGGTGGGGGGGTGGGGGGATGATAGGAGAGGGGTGCCTGTTTACAATTACGCCATTCCTGGTTTTAATGAATCTTTCTGAATGACCACTAAGTGCTGGTTTTGTTCTTTGGAACAAGGGAGCTATTACTAGAGGACTAAAAAAGGAAGGAAAAGGGAAAGCAAGCGGAAAGCTGCCAAACTCGAAGGAGTTTCAGACATTTCAGCTGTATGTCCCGGAGGTAATCTGCTCCGCAGGCACAAGACTGTCCCTACACATTTGCAGGCTCTTTTCTTCCTCTTCCTTGACATGCTAAAATGAAACAGCTGAGATAAGCGGGGGGGGNGGGGGAGGAGCACAAGACAGTTTCAGAACTAAAATAAAAATTCACAGATACCTACTAAAATATGAGGAATTACATTATTCAAATTTGGGTAACTAGTACTTAATCACGGCCTACATTTGGCTACTACTGCCACTTGCGAGCAAGCCTTCCACAACCTCCTAAGTAGCCGACTTCAAGAGGAAGGGATGGGTCACGTTTTTCTCGCACCATCATCTGCCTTTCCTGCACAGCATCTGATAGTCGCCCTCCTCAAGAATCTCATCTGCCCTTCCAGATAGCTACAACTAAGACACAAAAAAAGAGCAAAACCCCCCATTCTGCCTCCCTGCTGCACTTCCACTCCTCCTTTTAGAAGCCAGAACTTCAGAAATTGTACTGTTACATACAGGTCCAAGGATTTAAACTGAAGGACCAAGAACTTGCAAAGCACCACAGGCAACCTTGAGAGCCCTCACTCAGCATCCTGAGTATTTCACTGAGGAACCTGGCTTTCTGGGTTTGTTTCCTAGGCTGGTACGGTTGCAAAGCATCAGTCCTTAGTCCAGCAACCTGATAAGCAGAAAAGGTATTTTAGATTTAGTTCTTCCCATATCTTAGTTAAATATTGTCCTTTCTTACTAGCACAGGGAGGAGTATATTTCACAATTAACTAAAAAGTATCATAAGGACAACTAATACGTTTTCCTGCAACAAAGTGGTTTCAAAAAAATTATATGGTACAGACATACAAAATGGCACTACATGTTTTGTGCGGTGCGGTTTAAATACTCTATTGACACACATTTAGAGAAATCTCCTTATAGCCACAGAATAGCAGTAATATAGCCATGTCAAATTTATGCCAGCAAAACCATCACGTACCTGGGAAAATTAGCAAGTTTTCCTATTTGTATAACTGAACATGTCATCAATCCACTTTATTGAAAGTGTTGCTTAGAAGAAAACAGTTTTCCTCTAATTCTCAGAAAAAAACAGGCAATGCTATATGACTTGCTATATGGCGGTCCATTTATAAACCTGACTGGGGGTGGACAGTTTCAAGTAGTTAACTGTTCATCATTTATGACATTTGTTTATTTACAAAAGATACTGGTCCTCTAGTGTGTATGAAATTATCAAAGTTGCACAGGGATGTTAAAACATCATGGCTGTGACCTCCCATGTCTGTAGTGCTGCTCCTTATTGCACCATTTCCAATATCTTCAAAAGACGTCAAATAGATCTAGGCGTGTATAAACATAGGTTGTACTCGCCTACACTGTATAGAGGTATTTGCATCTAAAACAAACATGTTAATATTCACCTGCTGCACACAGGGCAAAGAGGGCAGTAGCTTTGCATTGCTTTTCTGCTTGCCTATTCATATTGATTAGAAGTTGTTTTTATTTTTGCCCCATTAATTGCCAGCACATTATTGCAGAAGAGGCAGCTCCAAAACAGAAAAAGCAGGAAAGGAGAAAACATCATCCAATAAATCCACAATATTTCAAATCATGGAGAAAAAAGAAAAGAGGGAGGAGAAGGAAACAAAACAGGAGAAAGTAGTTTACGTTTTGGCTTTTTTGACATTTAGAGAAGCAACAAATCAACAAAAAATGTTTGTTTACCTTCACAGTAAGTGTTGGACGCAGCAAAAAAAAATTAAGGAAAAGATTTTAAAAAAATGCAATTATAGTATTATTTCTACTTTTGTGAGAAGTAGCAGTGCAAAAGAAAACTTTCCTTGAACACAATTAATTGGCATGCACACATGGGATTCCTACCCTATAAAAGTGAAATTATATATATTACTTAGCATATTGATTAATCCCATGTGGTTTTGCTACAGCTCACCATGAAGGATTTGGCAATACTTCTGCAGTCAATGTGATAAAAGCAATAATAAAAATAAAATAATAATAATAAAGCTTGCAACAACATATTATCTCAAAGTGTTGTATAAAGCAAGAACTTGCTCTAAACAAAAAAAAAAGCAGCCATTATTATACAAAAACAGTACTGGTCTATTTTAACATCTCATTTCACACGTATCTTAGAGAGGCTGCCATCAGTTAAGAAACATTACCTGCGTACTTTCCATCCTTCAAGCTGAGCATGTACTTGCAGACTTGGAACCACCATGACTCATTTGATGACAAGAACTCGCGTTACCTTTACATTTTGTATGTGGCAACCACATTTTGCCTTTCAGCTTCCCTGCCATGGCGGCTGGAACGCACATTTTCCCCACAAGGCAGCTTATGACTCAAATCAAGATGGGTAAGTTACCACGTTCACCGCAATAAATCAAGAAGGATGTGCCACGCAAAGGCAGAGTTACCACAACGCAGGCGACCACCTTTGCTGCTGTTTGTGTATCAAAACCTTCAGTCTCCACTTGGTGAGGATCCTCCATGCTCCAGGAAGCAGAAGGTGACTAATATCGTCAATTATAAGGACTTAGATTCTTTTTAAAACACAGACATGACAAAACACATTTACATAATATTTCTTCTTAAAATCTGGATATTTTTATTACCTAAAAAAATAGAAAATCCATTGTGTAATCTGGCCAAGATGTTCATCTCAGTGACTGTTTGGCACTGATCGCTATTAGCTATTTCTCTCTTCTCTGATACTTTTTAAAATTCAGTTCTTTCATTAGCCACTTAGCACCATTAGTCACCAGTTAGCCATCTACCTGCTCAACATAATTATTGCCTTCAAATTACAAGGAATACAAATAGATATTTTCATTCCATCTTCTCTCCCATTCACTGTTGCGTTCGCTTTTGCCTTCTTTTTACACACATTCAGCCAAGATTAAAATTGTAGCAATAAAAGACATGTTCCCTTATCTGAAAGTTGTTGTACTCCCCGAACGATTGAGATTGCTGATCTCTGAACCTCCTCCACAGCACTACATCAGCACTGGCCACATTGTTCCATTCGAGAGCGTAACACCAAACTATTTTTATATCATCCCTATACTGCTCAGCATATATCTTAACGCTTTGTTTGTTTTTTGATTGCTGCTGCACTCAGAGCAGATATTTTCACTGGCCCTGAGCCATCCATAAGTAATCCCTCAAACAAATACTTTGCGCTGGTGAAATCTCAGGCAGGACCCTACAACATACACACAAAGGAGAACAAAATAAGGTTGCAGCTGCCCATGCGGTTCTGGTAGGACTCCCAGCATCTGGCTTTACAAACTTAAAGTGTCTTTTATCAGATTCTCTCTAAGTGTTCTTTTTAAGCTTAAAAGAAGAGCTATCTGCAAGGAAAACCAGAGAGTCTATCACATGGCACACTGTTGACAAAACCGCAACTTGGGGCCCTCGCCTCTTATGGTGGGCAGGGACAGGTTTTTTTCTGTACAATGCCCGACACAACATGGTCCTGGTCTATCACCAGGGCTCCCAGTAGCCTTTCTGCATATACTAACATAAATAGCCAATCCACAGACCAGACACTTTCCATCTGGGTGAAGAGAACAATTTGTGGTAGCAGGAGGATGTTATTCCGTACGTGGACCAGCCACTCGAAAGCCCTACCACAGATACGTAGCCTGTGGATTATACCAGTATTTGCAAGGCAGCAGAGAAATTATTTCTTTTAAGACTTGGCTTCTTTTTCTGGCCCCTAAGGAGGAATGTGGTCCAGTGGTTACCAGCATCACAACCAAACACAGACTTCTCTGAAAGTCTGGGTGACTAAATGGATGCTATTTAAGAGCTCTGCTACAGTTACAATTAGACCTCTGCTTCTCCACAAGTATCTAATATGACCACACGCAATATCTCCATTGTGTCATTTGCAAACAGGGTGAGCGCTCCTTGCTTGCCTTCTGTCTGTGATACTGTGCCACAACGACCATAAAATGCAGAGAATTAACATTTGCTCAAGAGACTAATATGCATGCTTTTTTTTTTGCTTTTTTTTTTCCCCCCACACTTTCGCCCTTTTCTTTACCACAAAAGACAGTGGGGGAGCTTCTGAATTCTCACCTCTTCCCTCTCCCCAAGCCCAAAGTTTAGCTTTGTGCTTCGCAAATAAAAGACATCATGGAAGACAAAACTGCAGTTAACACACAGAAAGCAGTATGTTGTCCAGACTACCCAAAACACAGAGAAGACGTTTGCAGAATTCTGTGATAAGCTGATTAAATTTGCTGAGCAAATATATTTTCCACAGCCAAATCTAGGTGAATCCTCCCAGGGAAAGCAATTCTCCTGTTTGGATCATCACCAATGCTCCAAAGATGAAGAGCCTGGAGTTTTTCAGAGACTTGATTTAATCTTGACAAATTATCCCCTTTATTGTTTTGTTGTGGGTGGGTTAGTTTTTTTTTTTTGAATTCTCAGAATCACCTACAACATTGTCATGATAACTTAAAGAAACCGGTCAGCCCAAAACAAAGAGCAAGGCCAGAATATTCCCTTGGTGGTACCTATAGGTTGTGATACCACAGCAGTCAAAGAATGAGAAAGAATTTAGGCTTTGGGGTTTCTTCCCTGTTTCACTTACACATACACACAAGTGCGCTTTTTTTTTTCTCCCTTTTTTTTTTCCTGGCTTTGCTCACATCATTCAGGGAAAAGGTACAGCTACATCAGCAGAAAAATCTCCTCCTGTCAGAGTATGTTGCCTCTCCACCAGAGCCTTCTGCCAGCTTAGCTAGAGAAACACAGCTCCTGGGGACATTCAGCTACACCAGCACGGTCACAACTGTACAACTATTGCCAAGTCACTTCTCTTTCTGTTAATTCAAGTTTGTGTGTAATTTGCGTTACCTTGCACAAAAGTGCAACGATTTAATTTCTTTTCAGTTCAGGGCCCGCACACACAACATTGCTACTGCGTCTTCTGCCGGCTGACATTTCTCTAGGAAGCATATCTTGTATGGAGATTAAAGAGAAAGCAGGAAGCAAGGGTATCTTAAAAGGAAATTCCCCACATTTTTTTTCCTCTCAGACTATAAAACAGGACAAACATGATTTCAGGATAAAACACACGATATCTTTGGGGTGTCGTTTACAGACCAGAAGAAAACTGAAGTGAAACTGCGAGCACGAAGACAGGAGACTGTTTTTCACAGTATTTTCATCAGAGATTTTAACTGGCAAATATGTAAAGCTACAGCTAGTAGCTCCAAGGAGAAAAAGCTATCCTCCTGGCTACTGGTTTGCTTTTTCTATGCATTTTGTAATGCAAGAAACCACTTCACGCATCCTGGAGACCACTTGTGTGCCTACATCATATGGTAAAAATGAATTAAAAGGTAAAGAAAACAGAACCAGTGATACAGCCCAGTCTAAACAGTGTCATATCAGACAACAGCAATATTCTCATTCTAGTAACCCTTACATAACTTATTTTCTTTTATATCCCATACTTGTCTTTCTTTGCTTTCTCCTGCCACCAATATGGATATGCCCTACTGTCTCACTGCCTCGTCTGCATAACGCAACATTTCCGTAGATGTAAGTGCAGTACTTCAAAACACAGCCATAACGGCAACACCACCTTCCCACTGAAAGAAAAGAAAACAATTTCTATTTTCTTCCAATTGCTCTTTCCCCTCAACTCGCCTTCTCAGTTCCTTGTGTCTTTTCCCATTGCCACATGACAGAGACTTATTTTTAGAGCATCTGTTTAGATGGGATAGCTGTTTAGATAGGATTCTCACTGCTGCCGCATGATTGAATGGAGAATACTGAGCAGCTGGCAAAAACCCTACCCGTGCTTCCCTCAGCAAGAAGCTGAAGGAAAGTGGGAAGGGACAGGTATGGAGGCTATCACTTGCTATGAGGGCAAGCAGCATTTGCAATAACTGCAGGCAATTTAAAATGAGATAAGGTGTAACCTTTCCACACTACATGAGTATTGGTCAGAAGTTAGTGCTAGAAAGAGACAGACACAAGGCCTTTTCAAGTCTAGTGCAAGTGGCCATTATGAGCCTGGTTTGCCAGCAGCCTTGCATGTATTTTGCCTTTCTTCAAGGAAGAAAAATTGCAGGGATTATGCCCCGAGCGCCCACACTCTTGAGTCTTACTTTCAAAAACCAGAAGAGGCCCGTAAAGATCCTTAAGAACTTCATCTTCCTCATCATTCACAATGCAAAAGCTGCACTGCATTCCTCTGGCAACCCAGGTTGGCAGAATTCAACTAAAACACGTTTTCTCGAGCAAAAAATGTCTTTCAGTCTTTACCATTTACATAGACCGGACCATCCTGGAAAAGGCAAAACGTCCTGTATCTACCATCGCAGAAGACAGTCTTACCAGTCCTGCCAGATCATCATTTATTTTTGCTGAAGAGGTTTAGAGCAGTCAGAGTACCAGAGGAAATCAGGCCCTTTGGCGGGCTCTTTCAAGTCGAAGAGTGAGTGGTTTTCACCTGTCCCCAGGCATATCAGTTAGTCCCAGACCAAGAGTCATCTCGCACCGGAAACGTTAAATGCCACCGTGTTACGTTGGACATAGTTTGCACCCCTGCGCCTTCGGTTTGGGCAAGGTGCAGAGCAGATTGCAAGCGTGGCCCAAATTCCCCGGCAGGCGCGTAGGCTGGCTTTGATCCCCTGAGCTGTTCCGAAGGAGAGGAGGCATTTTCCTCCGTACCGCAGCAGCTGTATGCCACTAATGCCTATCTAAGTTCAGATGGAAAATGGTACGACAAATAAATAATAAATGTAAACATTATCGGAGGACTTTCAACCCTTTAACAGAAGCTAAATGTTTTCTATTAATTTCAAAGTTAATGTAAAAAAAGTCCCTATTGCCTTTATCTCTAATCTTGTTCTCCTTCTCTAAAGACTCAAAATAAATTTCAGAAATAACCAGATGGTCAGTAAGCATTAGAAAATGGCTTTTGATAATAAAACCTAATTAGTTCTGACCTGATCTCCATTGTGTTTTATCAGCTTTGGCCATCATAAGAACTTTGCAGTTCCACAACCGCTACAGACAAAACTTGGACACAAAGTCTGGTGAAAAACCTGACTCCCTGGGCTCCCCTCAGCCCCCTTATTTTTTGCAAGTGATTTTAAATGGGACTAATAGTTATACAAGGAAATTAGTACTTGCATTAATAGCTAAAGTTTATTCTGAAGCTTTCACTTCCTTTTAACACAGATACATTCTGCAGATCGACTTTTCCATACGACAGTATTTCAGGCTTACTGGCAATGCACTACAGTCGCAGAGAAGACTCCTTGCTGAAACGACAACTTTCCCTTTATGGTTTATTAGAGCCAATTCAAGGCAGAATAACAAAAAGTAAAGAAACAAAACAAATGCATAGCTGTCATTTAAAAACATATATTCTTAAAAGGCTTTAGGGGTATCATTTATGAAACACAAAGAGATTTCCTTCTTCAGCAGTGTTCCAACACATTACTCTTTCGTGCTTACTCCAAGACATGAATATACTTGCCTAAAATGTCAGCGAGGTATTTATACAAAGGCAACTCTTCAGAAACCTATTATTGTGAATACAAAACAGGAAGTACAGTAATACCACCAGTATATGTTAAATAATGCTTAGTATAAACTGTGCTCTTCAATTAATAAGCAGTGTTAACCCCTTTAGGGGAAAGGGAGATGTGAAGTGTGAACTGAAAATACTGACTCATGATAAAACCTTTGAGTATTTTTCCCACAAGGTTTTTTGTTTCGTTGGCTTGTTTTGGTTCTTTTTCCCCTCCCCTCCTAGCAGCAGACAGAACGCAACAGAGGACAGAATTTGCAATATAAATGAGAAAATGAGGAAAAAAAAAATAATGAAAAAAAGCAAAGGTTGAAGTCTGATGATGTGTTGTAAAGTGAAAAAAAGAAAAACACGGAGATATAATAAAATACCAGTACAATAAATGCTTAATGATACTTTGCACTCTGCAACCCCTTTCAGTTCTCATGCTTTCACTACTTAAGCCTTGTAACAACTATGTCATACAGAAGGTGCATCTTTAGGAAACTACTCCAACTATTCAAATACATCTGTACTGGTGCCCAAGTGTCACAACTATTTAGAACAGGATGTAAATAAAAATACCATATAATACTGAATATTCTTCAGCCACTTAGCTGGTATTCTACAAAACAGCATGATTAAAGTAAAAGTTAAAAATGAATAAAACCATGGTTTTTTATAAGCATTAATCACCATGAATTAGAGAAACGTATGGTTTTTTTATAAAAAAAAAATAAACTGATTAATGAAGCACACATTACCCCATCATAGTGAGACAGACACTCCAGGCATAAAAGCAAAGCTCTTTCCTCACACATGTTGAATAAGAAAATATTTTTAAATAGACAGATTTCTAGAATATAAGTGAGACAACCAAATCACCAGTTTATTCTTTTCAAAACATCCACAGCTGCAGTCAAAAAAATTCAAGAGCTTCCCAAGTACAAAGACCTGAAACAAAAACCACATGCAAATCCCAAATGGGCAGGAATCAAAGCTCCTCTTTTCTAAGGTCTGACAAACCTCTGTCTATTTACAAATGTGTAAGAACGTCTCTTCCGACACAACTCAAGTCACACAGTCTCTCTCCACTTTCTCCTACAGACACAGTATTTTGAAGTCTTCATGCAAGCTAACAGATTGAACTTTGGTTTGACTGCCATCTGCTGATCCCATGTTTTGGGAACCTGAAGACTCATTTAAATACATGTGCACAAAGCTTTCAAAACGTTCAGTGTTTTTTCTTCCAGTTCTTGGTAACAAAAAAAATAGAGAATCAGTGATAACAGGCATTTATGTTTAAAGAAAACAAGTTAGACCAAACATCCTGGTATTTAGCATCCTTTAGCCAATTTACAGATAAACAAACACAGAAAATATAATACATTTGTGTGCATGAATAACATGACAATTGAAACAAAAGCATGTAACATACAGGACCATTGTGATAGTAAGAAACCAAGAAACAGGTACAGCAGCTACTCCTTAAAGAACAGAGAAACATATCTGAAGCAACTATTAAAAAAATGAGGAAAATATACAATAGTGATAGACTACCTTTATACTCCTCTGCAAGGGAAAACATCACAACAATCCATTTTGCCACAAAAATATTTGATATTTCGTAAAGTCTTTGTTTCACTGTATCCTGATGAACGCATGCATGCACACACACACACAAGAAACCAAATTCACTTTCAGGACCCTCACGTTTTGCTGTTTTCTTTCCTTCTAGACAGCATACGCTTCGTGAAGGGCTGAATGGATTGCTGATACTGAAATGATGGAATCAAGATGTGAATGCAATCAAACCTACCAGCCTCTTTGGAAGTGACCATACCGTGGATGAGGACAGGAGTTTAAGTGATTATTCCCCTGTTCCACGTAGGAATAGCTGTCCTGGTAAAAACAGCTTTAGCTTGTATAAGTATCTACAATAGGTGACTGAGCAGCCTGTGCACGTGCAGAAAGTCATCATCTCAGGGCACCAGGATCATCTGGCTGAGAAAATACATGGTTTATTTTCACTCTCTCCCCTCATCTTTGATGAGGCGGGAGAGCTCTTATATCCCACTTCCCTTCATCTCAATTTGTTCCTTCAGCAAAGCTGTAGTTCTTTCATTCCTTTATTACATGAGAAAAGTAGAAAAATCAAGTGATTATATTTATCCAAGCAGGCAAAGTTAAAACCCAAAGGGTTCAGAATGGCCAAACCAATGACTGTTTCAGCCTATCTCGTATCCATGGTATATTTCTGCCTAATCAGATACTAACTTTAGTCACCTTTTTCTAGTTCCTATAAATTCCAATTCTTCAAACATTTTCAAATACATGCTTAGCCTTAAAGTAAAGCTTATGCATAAATGACTCCAGTGTTGGAAACAAATGCAATCTTTGGCTTATGGGGAAAGAAAACAGTTATAAAGGCTTGAGTGTGGACTGAAGGAGTTCCAGCAAACCTACTCAAGTTCCAGGTTAAGATCTTTTGTATCAGTATTTTTATGAGAATAAGATCCACATGAATAAGAAGTAAACCCATGGAAATGTCACCACAAAAAAAACCAACAAGCTGCCATTTGAATAATGAGTTTGGATTTTCTGTGAGCCCAGAACTTCAGGTGGCATGCCAGGTACACAAATTCTGGCGATTCTGAATCAAACCACAACTTTTATTCTCTTAGAACAGTACTAATTAAAACCATTTATTTTAAAATATATTCAGTGTCTCAGAAGGTTAATGGTTCCAATTAATATTTTTTTCTTTTCCAAGAACTTACATTATTTGTGTTCTGTCACAGAATTGCTGTCAGACCACGTCAAAATATGCTTTTGTTGTGGAAATGCGTCTGCTTAAACAGTTTCTTTATTTGTGATGTGGCATCTTCTGTGAAACATACTCTATTTTCACATGCAAAACCAAGACAGAACAGATTCCTATTCTCTACAAAACCTGTAAATGATCTTGTACAAATCCTGCAAATGACCTAGAACCTTCAGTGGTGGCTTCTTTCCTTTTCTTGCTCTGTCTGCTAGAAATAAAAGTAACCCAAAAAGAGGAAACAGAAAACTTCCCCTTCAGTCATAATTCTGAAATCTCTTCAGACACAGTGGGATTGCACTGTCATAGGAAAGGAAAGAATTTTGTCCTCTGTGAATGTTAATCAGCAATTTTCTCAAGAAGCAGTGACAGAACAGCACTTAATGCCTCAATTACAGTGCCTACAGCATTTACAACTATTTTACTTTGTTTCCATCACTATTACAAGCACTCCTGTTCAGGATAGACAAAGGATATAGAGGTCTTCAATAAGAAGATGTCATTCTTCTGTAGGCGCTACACTAGCCATAATTGCAACAAGGAGCAAAACCTATTTCCACTTCACACCAATTCTTTGCACTCTTCCATCCCTTGACAACACTTTTTCTAGAGAACAGGCAGGCAATTGAAGCAATATCATAAAATACTTTCCTGTTGATGTGGCACGTCTACATTCCAATAGCAAAATGCACACGTGAGCAAGACAAAAAGAACCACTAGTTATTTTCCAAACAACAAAAGTGCATCGTCACACACCAGTAATGATGAATCTAGCGAAGACATACCTTTCATTTAAGAAATGAACTGTTTATCTTTATTTCTGTTGCACAGAACCAAACCATCATTTTAGAGGGATATCCTCTGTAGCTAATGCTTCTGGGTGAAACATAAGGTTTGGACTCTAACTCCCCTGGGAAATGCATTGTTTCTAAGTACAGGCAGAGAAGGTCAGAGGAGCACAAGGAATAAGAATCAATGGGGAAATCTAGGATGAAGCCCGTTACATTTCCTCACACCCACTCAAATGGCATCATTAGTGCATGAAGACAACAGAGAAGCTCAGATATCAGATCAAAATGGTACTTAAGCACTAAAACAGGTATTCAAAGACTTTAACACACTTCAGTATTAAATTCATGAAAGAAGAGTGTTCCAATTTAAAAAAAAAAAAGATAATTTTGTAAGCTAGCACAGACTACTTGTATTCCTTAATAAAAGTAAAATAAATGGCCATTTTATAAGTGCAGTAACATGTTCCAAGGTGTGTGTTTGCCAATTACACACACCTCATATGCTGACTGATGAACACACACACACCCTGGCGTGTGTTCTTGCTTACATATCTCACGTGCCTCCCTGTTAAGTAATGGAATAAGACTTGCCTTGCAAACTGGCTAATGCTGCCTCTTCTCGCTTCGTGACTTCTGCAGAAAATATTCACTGCTAAGAAAAACAACTTCTGAAACAGAGTTAAGGTATTTGCAATCTTAAGTACATGCCGTCTGCAAGACCCAACTCTGTGATAACCTCCATTTTCTGTATCACTGTCAGGCATGTGTTTTCCCCCAGAGTGGCTTGGCATTCAGTATTTTTCTGCATGCATTGCTGCCTACTGTAAAGACATCCTTACAGATTGCTTTTTCCGTACCAGCTAGTTACCCCTAATGACTGCCTGTTTCACTATTTTCCTCTTTATAAAAAGATGGGCGCGCTCATGCGCTCCACACAATGACAAGGTACACTGTGGTATGGAGAAGGCCTTCTTTTAAAATGATTTTTCTCTTCAATTTTTTTTTTTTTTAAATTTTGTTTTGCTTCTACTTGCTTATTTTGAATAAATGCTGACTAGCATACAATAGCTCTAACAGAAAGGCATGCTTTGTACAAAACAATAGATTTCTCAGCCTGCTGGAAGCCAATCTGTGATCTTTTTATTTTATTTTTTCTTCTCAGTCACAGGACTTAATTCCACAGAGATATCAACACCAGGACCTGCAGCTCACCTATCATGGTCATTTCTGACAAGACACAGCAAAACCAGTGCCATGCTTATTGCTCTTCTCCGTTTCCTTTTCAGAACCAATGTACAACAGTGCAAAGGAATTCAAATTCTTTTAAGCTCATTATATTGTGTGATGCTTTATCTCTCATTCCTCTGTTTTCAGTAAGAGTCCAACTGTGCTTGTCAGGATCTGTCTATAGATAACAGCATGTACTGGCAGGGTATAGGCCTTTCCTATGTTACCTCTCTATTGCGACACAATACAGACCCCTTCATCTCATCTATTTTTCCTTTATAAAATTTGCATCTCCTTTATGAGGTCTAATACCAAAGAAATGATGTAATACAGGAGCCAAAAGTTTTGATGATATAGTTATTCAAAGCAACAAGGATGAAGACTGAGGGTAAAGTCCAAGACTCTTGGACTCTTCTCCAAGAAGGAGACTTAGCAACTGGATAATATTCAATGTAAGTAAATGCAAAGCAATGAACATGGGAAATTCAGTCTTTCCTTCACATATAAATGGATGGGCTCTGAGATGAATCATTGCCACTTCTAGTTTAAATAGACCGTGATGAAAACTTTAGCTCAGTTCTTGGCAGCAGTCAAAAAAGCAAATCAAGTGTTAAAAATTCACAACTACTACTAAGAGAGTAAAGACCAAAACAGAAAGCATCATTATGCGCACATACAAATCCATGTTGCACCCACACCTTGGATACTGTATGCAATTCTGGCCCCTTTCTCTCAGAAAGGATATAAGCGAGGACAATCAAAGGCATAAACCAGTTTCTGTTTAAGGAACAGCTGGCTCTCCTTTCGTTCTGCATAGGACCACCTTGCTCACCTGCTCCATTTATTCAGAAGTTGATTTGTTTTGTTTTGTTTTGTTTTTAAAAAGAAATGATTACATAGCTTCATAGCAAGGTAGAAGGATGTGTGCCAGGGAAAGGTAAAGTTTCAGGTTTGCACATCAGTTGTTTCGAGAACCAACTGCTTTGCCAGAAACAGAGCACAGATGTATGGAATGGAAGCACAAAGGCATGATTTGGCATGAAAAGCATCATTCTTGTTTATTTCCTGAGAGAATGTGAAAACCTATCATCAGCTCTGTTCAGAAACAGGTTCTAAAATGCCCCAAAGTAATTCTGTTTTTTGACTTGGCCATGAAATAAGAACGAGAAAGCCAAAGTGATGCTTCACTTCTTCCTCTTCCATCTGTGAAGTGATGGCTACTTAATTTGCCTTCCCTTCTCTTAATACTGTTTTAGAAGGTACTTCTGCGTGTGACACAGGAGTGTATTCATACACAGCCACAATGCACAAGCTGGCTGCAGCCCTCTGAATAAATAGCCGAGCGTTTCAACAGGTTTATTTACCTTTGTTTATTTACCTTCATATTCCACTAATTCTCTGTGTCTTCACCTGAGAAAAAGTCTAGTGGCTTTGTTGCAAGCTCGGACATCCTTTTCTATCATCCTGCCAACCCAGTTCCCAAACACAGTTTCCAAAACAAAACTCCCTGTACAGGAAATAACAAAGCGGGGGGGGAAGGGGGGAGGAACATAGGGGGATATGGATGGAAACGATTTGTTATAGAGAGTTACAGCTATTGATGACAGGTTACAGGGAAAAGATACCAGCAGTAGCAGGGTAACTTGAATGTAGATAATTAATTTCATAATAGATTTTTCTATTTTCTAAAGTCTGCTTTCATAACAGTTTTTTTTTTTTAATATTGGTATTACAACTTTGAGGGAGGCTGTTAATGGGGAAATGGAACA